>JBBPPG010000631.1:0-18819 GCA_038091855.1 Leccinellum luteum
GGTTCTGCCGCCCCTCAATTACCTATGCAAGGCGGGCGAGGCAGTTTACGGAGCCCGAGATATGATCGATGACCAAATATTCTTTCTGGGACACACTGCGTTCGCACTCTCGCTATCGAAATCGTTCTTTACTGTCGGTTCACTGCTCATGCTCGGCGTTCCTCTTGTGTATATACCCCCCTCCCCCCATACCAGGTTGACTTTCTTGCTTTGTATCGCTCTGTTGGACGGTTCGACGTCGTAGCCACGCCTGGGCAAAAGGTTATCTGCCGGTCGGCTTCTTTTCCTTCTTCCCACATCTACTTTTATGCAGTTGTACTTCATACCGCATTTTTTCAATCGAGCAACCGGACCGGCACGGGTCAATCCAATCCAACTACAAATGAGCACCAAAATGAAAATGAAAATGATAGTGGCGCCAGCCACCGGGGTCACCTGGCCCATTGATGACACGCACTGGGCATAAAGGTGTGCGGATATGTACAATATTGTCCGTCCTTCTATTCATCCTACGATGGCGGCTGCGCATCTCTCCGGAGCCCAAAGGTGACAAACCTTCTGATGTCGGAAAAGACCTCCCGCTTTTGTCCCAGCTCGCCATATCCCTTGGCGCTGCCGTCGTTGCTCGACCCAGTCGGGGGCCCGCTCAACGGCGGGGACGTCAACGCGCTGAACACGCTCTCTGCTGCTGAAGCAGAGGACAGCGGAAGAGCGATACGACTCGTCGCCGGGCTGCCAACGGCCAAGCTCGCTGGAGGATCCATGTCGAGCGACGAAAGAAACGAGGTGCTCTCCAGGTCCGTCTTCGTGCTCGTTATGGTCAAAAAGGAATCCAAGAGGCTGTTCTGTTCCATTTTTGGCGTGCCTTTGAGGTCGAGAATCTGTGGTGGCGAGAGCGCGATAAGAAAGAGGATGAGATGATGATAAGTGATGTGACTGCGATGGTTCCCTGCGCAACGCCCACACGGATAATAGAGCAAAACCGACCTTTTGGAAATTAGAAAAGGATGCATCGCCAATGACGAGCGTGTAATTTAATATGAAGCCTTCTGCCGGATCCTACATCAACCATTCTTAATGTGAGAGTCTCTGATATGGTGGGAGTGGTGGCACTTACGACAGGGGTGATTATCACCTTGAGCAGTGCCTCTAGGCGCGTGGTGATCTTTGTTAGGCTACGAGTATAACTACATGTTGATCAAGATCAGCCACCAAACGCCACGTGTTTGCTTGAATAGGATATTATGTACCTGCTCGCAGCGAGAGATTCCCCTGGCAACTTCAAGAGACACGATTTGAAAACTCCAAGATCGATAAGCAGCTATGTCATTTCCTCGTTAGGGCATAACTGCGGAATGAATGGCGAAATGAACCTGTTCGGCGCCAATCTCTCTGAGTGGCCGGCTCTTCACGAGAGCATTGGTGAAACGGGTCAGAAGAAGACTGGCGCAATGTTATAATTCCATTTCGAGAAACTCATTGTTGGACGAACCTGGAAGCCTTATCAAGGAAGTTCCTCAGATACTTCTTCTGTTCCACCAGGGGTTTGATTGATTCAGCCACTTGTTCGCTCGCCTGCGTAATGTCATCCATGAACGGCGACTGGCCCGTCACTTGACTGATTGCACCCCAGTTGACGCGTGACATCGTATTGAAAGCACTGTCACATGCCGATTCGAGCTCGCGGAGCTGTATGTTGATCGCTGAGGAAATGACGCTGACGAGACGTCAGTGAACGGGCTAGAAAGATCGTTCGGACTGCAAACCCCATGAAAAGATCCCTTTCGGACTGCAATTTCACCCTTTCTTTGAATTTATCGTCCACTTTCTCCTTGATCTTCTCCTCCAGCTATTGTCCATTGGCTTTCGGTCAGACTGAAGGGAAGACGGAAACACACCTCCGCCGCAGTAGTTTGACAATAGTCTGCAGTGTTGATAAGTAGACAAGCTTGCTGGAGCTCGGTCTTGTCAAATCTCGAATCCATTGACTTGCGTGATTGAGTCTGAGGTCTAATCCAACTATTGAGTTAATATTACCAGTGTTCACCACCATTTTCTCACCGTTTCAGTTTCGGAGATAGTACGTCCTCTAACAAAAAACCAGCGTCATGAAACGGTCAAACAAGCGGCGGCGGAACGGACCAGCGTAGATCTTCAGCCACTTCTTCTGTACTCCACACAAATCAAAGAGAGCTTGTCCTGTTGATAGTTTGGCACATTGATCCAAACTCTGAGCGTAGAAGTAGAAGAGTTCCGTGGACGAAGGCAGCACGATTGGCGTTGGCTCGGGCTCATTAACAGATATGGAACCCCGAGGTGTTGACGAGGTGGTAGGTGGTTTCGAGGCCACATCGACTGAGCTACGGGCCTTGGATCCACGATGCGGGGCCAACATGTCAGCAAGTGCCCTGACAAATATTGAGTATGACACAGCAGAGTGACAAGGTCCAAGAGAAACTTACTTGTCCTGAGCATCAACAAATACACCGAGATGAGGCTCGAATGCAGAAGACATGGATTGGGTCTGTGCTGTAGGAGGTGACCCGGATTTCATAATCTCACTGACCTATACAACGGAGAGGGTTCAGCTTAGCCTTCCATTTCATAGGCGAAAAACGAACAGGGGTGGCCCATTTTTTCGCCATTGACAGCTCAAAATCGGTTGTTTGTTGAAGTGTTTCAAGGAGCACTTTGACAGTGAGCGCCTGGCCGGTTTTTGATAACAGCGCTGAAAGGTCGTCTCTAGTGAATACAAGACGTTAGAATCAACAGAAAGTACTTTTTGGTCGACTTCGCGCGGTCACCTTGTGATGGACACGAACTTGGCAAAGAGCCACCAACCAACCCGCCACTCGGCAGGGAACACCCTACCAATCTCTGTTTCATGAGAGGTTAACAAGCGCCTGAACCAGGCAAATCTTCTCGCAATGTTGTCGAGATGTCCCGCTTCATCACTTGCTCGGAAAATGCGACGATACTCTTTGAGTTCCAGTGCTACATACCGCTCTATAAGCTGAATGCGCACATCTGGCCCAAGCACGTCAACGACAGCACAAGCATCCGTGATCTGAGTAGTCTTGAACGGTTTGGAGAGGTCTTGGAGGAAACTAAGGTATATGTTTCCAGACCGCTTGAAATCACGACTTAATGGCACAGACGCACAATGAATCAAATTCGGCGTCGAGCTGGCTTCGAATCTCTCCTTGGATCTGTTGAATACGCTTCCAAACTTGCACGATGCGATGAACAGAGGTGTATGACTTGAAAGAGGAAGAGAGTTGCTTTACTGCCTAAGAAGTAATGTGAATGCTGTTGGGGGCGAGAGTACGGGAATCACCAACAGCTAGCGAATGCGCAACCTCTGAGTACTTCTTCTCCTTTACCTGATCCTCCAATTGGGTGAGAGCGTTCACTGCGAACAAGCAAGCGGATGTGTTATTCGTAACCTAGGACAGACCCAGGGGTACTCACCAAGCATTTGCAGACGTTTTAGTGTCGTCATGCTCAGAATGAGATTCTTTTTCGCGAGGTCCAGTGCTTGTATGTCCTTTGTAATATTCCGCACTACGGCCTCTGATTCCGATGCTTTCTCGCGTATGCGCGACATTTGCCCGAGGAGATCCTAAAGGCTGTTTAATAAATAATTTGTACCCAGAGAAAAGCAATCTATACAGATATCATCTCCTGAATGAGCTGCATCCTCCCTGGGTCTTGATCCCGCTTAAGTGCTTCCTGAAGTGCATCGATCTCGGCCTGAATTTCGCGTTCATCTTGCGCAAGCTTCGCCTGGACAACATCCAAGCGAGTCAACGAAGCCTCTAGCACGACCTAAGTTACAACGAAGATACGACACCCAGGCACACATACCGTCTGGGAAGAGCTCGTTCAAAACGTCCACGGGACTGAAGTCACTCGAGAGGTCGTCGAGAGGATCGCCGTTCTGCTCTGGACTGAGCTTGAGAACGCGTTGCACTGCCAGAACCAACTCCGGAGACAATTCCGTGTCCGCGTGGTTTCTTTGCATCGGTGACAGTAGCAATGAGGAGAACTAGAAGATAACCAAGTTGTTGAACCTAAACAAGTATCGTTCACCAATTTGGGAAGACTCAGTGGAAGACCTCAACCAAGTCGAGTTTCATGGCCCTCGAAGCTCAAATCGGCCTTTACTGCATTCGCTGAGCCCGAACCCTTACTTGAAGGACTCAGAAGGGTGAGTCCTTCTCTCGCCCACTTACACCCCCCGCGTTCATGATGACCTCCTTGGGCGACTTCATGGTCTCGTTGGCTCTCGTCCACACTCCAGTTCCACGGCCGCAGCCTCAAGTCTCCCAACAGCAGCTAATGGAAGAACTAACAGAGAACACAAAGAATCAAGTAGTCTCGACATTCCATGACCTTCCTAGATTTATCTGCGCAAATTGCTCTGCAGTACTCGTATGCACCATCGCCGATCCCCTGATAGTGCGACCCAGTTACAATGCTATCGACAGGCACTCCAAGATGAGTTGATCAGCAAGTCCTTCTCCGGAAGGGAGGGGCGAGGATTGTGTGTTGTCTGCTAACAACTGAAACGGGTCCATCTAACCCTCTGTCTAGTCTTATGCACACCGCTGTCAATGTGAAGCAGGGAAGAAAAGAGGAACGACCTCTTCTGTAATCCTCCCTAATTTTGCGCGTGCTCCGGCAATTCTTATTGTCATGCCCAGAACTGGTGTACACACAGTCGCTGACGTATTCTGTCTTGGTTGCAATGACCGCGTTGGGTGGTACTACCACAAGGCTTCCGACCATAGCCAGAAATACAAAGAAGGTGAGTTTTTTTAGTACCGTGTTTTCACACTCGACAAACTTCACAAAGGAAAATACCTGCTCGAACGCGAGAAGTTGGTGAAGGAGAACAATTGGAAGCTGGATGAATAATAACATGTGAGACGAACAGCGTTTCCTATCTCTTCCACTCATAGATCCGCTTTTAGTAATTTCAGAACTACAAGGGATGGCATGCCTGGATATCTTCTAAGGGAATTCGTTTATACATTCATCTAATACTCGCTTCAGGGAAAGGTACCATGTTTCTGTCTCTATGGAGCAACCTTTGGTGGATTTTGTATCTTAACTCGGTATCAAGAGCCCCGCTTTACTATTTAAGCTACCTTTGCAATGATGCGTTCAACGAGTTCCCTTCCACCCTCCTCCCAGTCGTCCCAGCATATCGCCCAATCATTATTGTCGGTGCCCAGTAACCCATTTCCTGCATCACCCTTTCTTGCTTCATTGCCCAACTTCTGGTATCCCTCAGGCACCACCCATTTCCATCTTGTTACACCCTCCATCTTAAAACCCAACCGCTTGGCAAGGATATTAGAGGGGGTATTGGCAGGGGTTGCACTCCACTTGACTCTTCTGAAGCCGAGTCCAGAAGGCGGAAGGTCAAGAATATACTTCAGCAACAAACCCAGAGCATGAGCGGCAACGTATGTTCGCTGGAAGGCAGGAAGGACGACCGCAGGACCGATCTCCACGGAAAGTCTCCCCTTATTTGTATCCCAGAGGCCAAACAAGCCCGCGAACGAGCCCTCCCACTCAGGGTGATTGACGTCGGGACGGGTGATGTCGATCGCTGCGAACATCATGCGCTTTTTATCGCGCCGACGTTCCTCGATATATCGGAGGAAATCTTCGATTGGGACGGGCATATTCTCAAACAACATGGGTTCGTGTCCACGGATGCCATCCAGGTAAGCGGCTGCATGAACTCGAGGGACGAATGGGACGAGCCGCAGCTTAGCGGTGGAGAGCACTGGGGGTGTGGGAAGGAGGAAGTTGATATTGTATGGCTCGGGACCGTACAACTCGCTCTCGTCTATTTCCGGTTCAAGGGCGCATTTGTTAACGATGGTCATGATGGACTACGCCTGCTTTTCAAAAGAGGGCCTTCTAGTGGATGACAGTGAGAGAAAGGTCAAAAATAAAACTGGCGAACTTGAGGTGAGAAACGGGCTATATATATATATACATATAGCTCATCGGTCAAGTTGATTTTGACTGGGCAGCCGTATCGTATCGATCCGTTCGGATGGCCGCCCATCCACGGTCATCTAGATATAGTGGAGAGGACCGAGGCCACAGTGTAAGGGACTCGAGATAATAGAGTGGTTCATCCGTTCTGGAGCTCACCTGTCTCCCGCCTACACAGTACCGCAAGGCGCGAGCTTGAGATTGCGAGGTGTGCACAGGTTCGACGGAAGAAGAATCTTGTCGCCGCTGCCCCAACCACCACCCCCTTGCAACATGCAAGCGTGTTGTGGAAGATGTGTCCACTACGTCTACATATGCCGTGAGTGGCCAGGCACCTGCAGCAGAGGATGGTCACCGGGGCAGTAATAGGGAACGTCTTCTGCTCAAAGGGGCTTGGCCAAAATATGATCTCGTCTCTGACCCACAGCTGCTCATTTCTTCTCTTTCCGTGGGCCTCTTGGCTCAAACTCCCTCGTGGCACTCACGAGTGTGCATGTTGACCATGCAATTTCTCTTCCGTAGCATTCAAATATTCATCCCGAAAACCTGTGAACGATTCCGCACCCAGTGAACGGAAGATGATGTCTGCGCAGAGAATCAGCACTGACATATCGTGTATTCACTCACACTCGATGGACTTCACAACGGAAAGTATCTGCTTAAACGCGAGAATTTGATGAAGGAAACAAAGCTGGGCGAATAATCGCATGCAAGACGACAGCGTTTCCTATCTGATACTCACTCCAAGGAAAGGTGCCATGTCTCTGTTTCTATGGAGTAGTAGCCTTTGGTGAACTCTGTATTTTAATCCGGTACCAGGGGCCCTTAAGCTACCTTTGCAATGATGCGTTCAACAAGTTCCCTTCCGCCCTCCTCCCAGTCATCCCAGCACACCGCCCATTCATTGTTGTCGGTGCCCAATAACCCACTACCTGCATCGCCCTTTCTCGCTTCCTTTCCTGACCTCTGGTATCCCTCAGGCACCACCCATTTCCATCTCGATACACCCTCCATCTTGAAACCCAACCGCTTGGCAAGGTTATTAGAGGGGATATTGGCAGGAATTGCATTCCACCTGACTCTTCTGAAGCCGACTCCGGAAGGCGGAAGGTCAAGCATATACTTCAACAATAAACTGACAGCATGAGCGGCAACGTATGTTCGCTGAAAGGCAGGAAGGACTACCGCGGGACCGATTTCCACGGAAAGTCTCCCCTTGTCGGTGTCCGCGAGGACAAACAAGCCTGCAAATGAGCCTTCCCACTCGGGGTGATTGACGTCGGGACGGGTGATGTCGATCGCGGCGAACATCATGCGCTTTTTATCGCGCCGACGTTCCTCGATATATCGGAGGAAGTCTTCGATTGGGATGGGCATGTTTTCGAACAACATGGGTTCGTGTCCACGGATGCCATCCAGGTAAGCGGCTGCATGAACTCGAGGGACGAATGGGACGAGCCGCAGCTTAGCGGTGGAGAGCACTGGGGGTGTGGGAAGGAAGAAGTTGATATCGTATGGCTCGGGACCATACAACTCGCTCTCGTCGATTTCTGGTTCAAGGGTGCATTTATTAACGATGGGCATGACGGGCCACGCCTGCGACTCGTCAAGAAGTGACCTTCCCTGTGGATGACAGTGGGAGCAAGGTCAGGGATAAAAACTGGCGAACTCGAGGTGAGAAGCAAACTATTTTTACAAATTATTCACTGGTCAAGCTGATTTAGACCGGACAGCAGTATTATCTACGGTTGGTTGATCCGTTTCGTCACGATGGCCGCCTATCCACGGTCACCTGAACATGGGGAGGAGGTAAGTAGTCGAGATAATCGGGTTGTCCATTCATTTTTGGAACTCACTCATCACCCATCTCCCGGCGTAGCCTGAAGCCTGCACAAGACGCGAGTGTGGTATGTGCACCATGACACATTGCAAGCCTGTTGTGGAAGATGTGTGCCACTACGTCTAGATGTCCGTGAGTGACCCAGGATAGGGGTATGGGACATCTTCTGCACAATGGGAACACCGTAGCCTTCAAGTTGGCCAGATGAGATCTCGCTTCTCTGATCCCATAGGGCCCAACTCCCTCGTGGTACTCGCGAGCGTGCGCGTTTACCATGCAATTTCTCTTCCGCAGAGTGGAGCTCTTTCCCGCTCGCTCCCAACAACTTTGTCTCGTCGCCTTCAAATCTGGTTACAGTACTAGGCGGGGTCAAAGGGTCCTCCACCGAATGTGCATTTGTTTTTCCGGATGAAGATATACGTGAGTCTGTCAGCATTCTGATACCTGGGTCGCTACTCACCACTGTTACTATCTACCGAATGCGCATTTGTCTTTCCGGATGAAGATACACGTGTCTGCGCAGAGAATCAACACCAGTAGCATGTCGGGCAAAAATGTAACGACAGTTCATTGCACAACGTGAATGGCCAGTATAAGAGGGCAAGCGTAGCTCGTTCAAGTTTAACTGATCCTAATGGACTCCAACATCATTGCACGGTCGCGTTGTCCCTTGCAAAAGCGCGTTCCACGATCTCCCTTCCACCCTCCTCCCAGTCGTCCCAGCACATCGCCCACTCATTACTATCTCTTCCTAGTAAACCATTTGCCGGGTCACCTTCCCTCGCTTCTTTTCCCATTTTCTGGTATCCTTCGCCCGCTGGCAACACATATTTCCATCTTGCCACACCCTCCAACTTAAAGCCCATCCGTTTAGCGAGATTATTAGAGGGAAGATTGATCGGAGATGCAGACCACTTGACTCGTCTGAATCCGAGTCCAGAAGGCGGGAGTTCAAAGATGTATTTCAACAGCAGACCAATAGCATGAGAGCTGACGTGAGTTCGCTGGAAGGCAGGAAGGGTAATTATAGGACTGATCTCCGTGGAGAGCTTCTCTTTTTCAGTGTTTATCAGCCCGAAGAGGCCCGCAAACGAGCCCTCCCACTCGGGATGATTGGGGTCCGGACGCTTGGTATCAATCGCTGCGAAGTGGACCCGGCTGTTATCCCGCCGACGTTTCTCTATGGATCGGAGGAAGTCGATGGGGTGTTCGAAAGTAATGGGCATGTATTTGAACATGGACTCGTGTCCGCGGATACCATTCAAGTAGGCTGCGGCATGAATGCGAGGGATGAATGGAACGAGTCGCAGTTTATTGGTGGACAGCACAGGTGGCACGGGGATGACGAAGTTGAGATCATATGGATCAGGGCCATACAACTCGCTTTCGTTAATTTCTGGTTGGGGAGTGCAGTTATTGACATAGGCCATGGTAGCTGCAACGGGTAACCTGGTGCTGTCAGTTTGAACGACTGACCCCGATCCAAGCCAAGTAGTAGCGTCTTGTCTAATCAATCTGCATTACTTGCATTACTTGTCCTCGTTATCTTATCGATAATGAGTCGAATCGTGATGATCGATGAGGTTCATCCACGGTGGAATCGCACAGCACCTGGTCATTCTTCGGCTATAATAGCCTGTAGGTTCGATTCTAAGCAGATACAGAGTCGCGCGCAATCAGACACGATTGTCTTCAGCTCTTTTCCCCCGCGGTCTCCGCCTGGCGCCCTCTTCTTCGCTTCACATCCCAATTATACATCCTTGCAGTGTTCACTTCCATGACCGTGAGTTGCTCGCGAAGGAACTCCAGATCTTCTACGGTAGCCTTCAGACCCGCTTCCGCGGCAAAAAGTTTGGATCGTAGTAGCGATATGGCTGCAGGAAGCTTGTACGATAGCATGACGTTTGCCTACGCCGCCGCGGTTAACGGGAAGTCGAGTGATACACACCAATGAAGGCTTACCCCTAACCAGAGATAAACGGTGTCGGTCTCTTCGAGTTGGGCCTCTGCGTAAAGCGTGTCGTTCAGCTCAAACGTGGTCGTCAAGGGTTTCTTCTTCTCTTCCTCGATGTCGTCATCGAGCTCATCGGCATCATCATCTGCCTTTTGTTTTCCCTCCTAGTGGCAGCTCAAGAATATGTCAATTCGCAAAAGTGGTCTACTCACGCGTCTTTCTTGCAAAAAATCGACCATGTGTAGCGTCTTCTTGATGTCTGGTATTTTATCTTCGAGGCCCTTGCGGCGTTGCGTCAAATTTGCGTCCATGTAACGATATTTCCTGTACTTTTATCTGTTCAAGAATGTTACGCCAGAATCCAACGAGGCAACGCACGCGATCGCGTCTTGGAAGGCCTTGAGGGGTCCCTCAACGTCACCGTCGGGACCGCCGATGTACTCCTCGACATTAGCCTAGAAAGTCAGTTGATGATATCGATGTCTCCTTGAAATCAATGTCCACTCACGATAAAAGGTGCTTTTGGTATTCCCCGAGGATTTTTCTCTTGACCAAATATCGATGTGGAGGCCATCGCGTCGCGCTGGTAGATTCAATGTCAGTTTAACAAGCTGTCAGGTCAGGTCGACGCGGCATGTTCCGATCGGAGTTGGTACTGCGAGGGTCAATATTTTTTTTCTCAACTTTTAACCTTCTCACTTTGTCTTCCATGTCCCGTCTCATTGTAAAGAATCTTCCTCCCAATTTAACAACAGAACGTCTTCGAAAACATTTTCAGCAAAAGGGTGCACCGTCGGGTACTATTACCGACCTCAACATCGCCCATAAACTAGATGGTACATCACGACGTTTTGCCTTTGTCGGCTTCAAGACCGACAAGGAAGCGGCTGCCGCAAGGGACTGGTTTGATCGCACTTTTATCGGCTCAGCGCGATTAAACGTCATAATTGTTGAGGTATAAACCTCCTAGCCTTTTTTGTGGCTTCTTCGTGACGATTTGAGCTAGGATGCACCGGTTCCCCGTCCAAGTAAGCGGCGACGACTCGACGACAACAAGATAGCTGAACCCCCCGAACCGAACGAATCTGTAAAGGACACCATTCGACAGACGTCGCGTCTCTTCCTACGTAATCTGGCTTTCTCATGCACTGACAATGATCTATCTGCCCTCTTCCAACCGTTCGGAGAAATCGCGCAGGTGAGCTTCCCGTTTGCACTCTTAATGGACAAATCGTCCACGATGACAAAATAAATAGGGACATCAGATTCCTAAGGAACATGATGATCCTCGGGAAATTAATGCTAGAATCAATATTCTGACTTTCCCTTATCCACACATCTTGTACGATCGCGTGCTGACTCAATTCTTCCTAGGTAAGATATCCGTCTCCTGTACATTCTTGTGCGACGCAACAATGTTCCCATAAACTTGTTTCTGGATCCATCTTCATCATGTAATTGTGGTCCGGGGCTCACTTGTTGGCAGGTTCATATCCCGATTGATCCTGTGTCCAAACAATCTAAAGGACTCGGATATGTCACTTTCGTCCAACCTTCTTCTGCCCTGGCCGCTTATGAAACACTCGACAAGCAGTCTTTCCAAGGACGATTACTGCATATTCTACCTGCGGTGGATCGTAAAGGCAAACCTGAGGGAGTGGATGCATCTGACAAGAAATTCTCGATCAAGGACGAGCGCAAAATGAAGCGTAAAGCAACAGCTGGGCGCGAGTTCAATTGGAGTATGTTATATATGAATGTTCGTCAAGCTAATACCCTGTCGCGTCCGGTTTCGCGTAGTCTAATATATCTCACTACGCCCAGAGCGACGCCGTCGTCTCGTCGATTGCGGATCGTCTTAATATACCCAAGGCGGACATCTTGAATCCTGAGTCTAGTAACGCAGCCGTGAAACTCGCACTGGCCGAGACGCATGTCATTCAGGAGACAAAATCCTTTCTCGAGTCGCAGGGGGTCATCCTTTCGTCTTTTTCCTCTCGGGGACGTTCGGATACTGTAATTCTGGTCAAGAACATACCATACGGGACGTCCACCGATCAGATTCGTGAGCTATTTGAGGTGCACGGTAAGCTAGGCAGGGTTATCGTGCCACCTGCGGGAACGATGGCAGTTGTAGAATTCGAACGTGCCGACGAAGCCAGTAAAGCTTTCCGTGGGGTCGCTTATCGGCGCCTAGGAAATTCAGTCATATATTTGGAGAAAGGTCCTCTCGGCATGTTCCAAGAAGCGTCCGAGGACGCAGAGCCACTGCCTGCCGCAGTCACGTCTGGACTTGAGTCGGTCACTATAGCTGATCACAAAGAAACCGACTCGGCGGACGAGAAAGAAGTATCTCTATCTGCAGGCTCGACGCTTTTCGTCAAGAACCTGGCATTCAGTACGACGACGGAGCGGCTCAAACAGGTCTTTAGGAACCTCGGTGATTTCGCGTTTGCGCGAGTGCAGACCAAGCCAGATGCAAAGCGACCCGCCGTGTCTGGTGCTGAAGCCCCTAGGCTCAGCATGGGATACGGATTCGTTGGGTTCAAGACGGTCGATGGTGCCAAGAGAGCACTCAAGGGCATGCAAGGGTTTATGCTCGACGGTCACGCGCTGCAGGTCAAGTTCGCTGGACGAGGGTCTGAGGAAGACGAATCCGAGGACAAGGCGACTACCAAGTCCCGAACGACCAAGATGATCGTTAAAAACGTCCCCTTTGAAGCGACGAAGAAGGACATCCGAGAACTGTTCGGGTACGTCATTTTCCTGTTCCGCTCATACGATAAGCGCAGAACTCGAACTCCCTACCAAAAGCGCACATGGTCAGCTCAAGTCTGTTCGTCTACCGAAACGGTTCGACGCTCGGTCCCGTGGATTCGCATTCCTCGAGTTTGTAACGCGGCATGAAGCCGAGAATGCGTATGCTGCGCTGCGGCACACACATTTACTCGGACGGCATCTTGTCCTGGAGTGGGCCGAGGAGGCAGAGCAGGATCTGGACGTTCTACGACAGAAGGCGGGGGTCGGGTACGGTGGCGGAGCTGCGCTGCCAAGTAAAAAGAAGAAGTTCAACATGGGTGATGGCAGTGATGACGAGGGCAAAGAAGCAGATTAGTTGACGCCTTTTATTGTTCTGTGCACTGATCTAGGGCACTGACATGTTCAAAAAGATTGAATTGCAGTGGTTGAGAGCATGCCATCTATACCATCCTCGTAAATGCGCGTTCCAAGATTTCCCTTATTCTTCCTAGTACATCATTCCCCACATCGCCTTCCCTCGCTTCCTTCCCAACTTTCTGGTATCCCTCCATCATGCAATTCCACCTCAACATGCCCTCCAGGCTGGCCTCGGACGCGCTCCTCCCCTTCTTACACATCTCTGTCCGCGATCTGTGACACCTCCTGTCCAAGCTTCTAGATGATCGCGGAGATTTGAAAAAAAAGGAAAGATCAATGCTTTCGTCACAGTCGAGACTCGAGAGCTTGTACAGCATGGACGGACGATTGCCCTGCTCACGGAGATCGTGGAGTGCGTGGAAGAAATGCTGCTTTGGGCAATGGGTACGTTCAAGCAAGCAGGAAAACGAATGCTACGACAACCGAGGGTCGCACGACCCACGCGTATTGAATCAAACATCCTCCGCGCGCGGCGACACGTCACAGAACCGTAATACACTATCATCTCTGCGGCCTGCTCTACTTCTGATCGTTCCATACTCGCACCAGAACCCCACGTGCTGCCAGTGCTGTCTTCTTTTCTCCTGAAATATGCGGTGTCTGCTCCTTCTATGGCACTAGCTTGTCATTGTCATCGTCGCCGTCGCCGCCGCCGCCATCCCTGCCTTCATTCGTCGTTCCCGCCCACGCCTTCGCACCCCTATCTTCGGCCCATACTTTATCGACAGCTCCGAGGCTGGTTGTCCTGCACACCAAACCCATCTACCCATCAACCGTTCCCAAAGGGATTTCGCGTGTCCGGAAGCGACGGTGGAGAGAGTTGGCGAGGGCTAAGGCTGTGATTTTACATATGTGCATCGCGCCTCGTTGGTTCGATGCTTTCAGTCGGTATCGTCATTATCATGCCAGCAGCTTCACTCATCGCACAGGCGAAATCCTTCTAGGACCCTCGTCATGGGCAACGCCTTCGAGGGCAACCTTATCAACAAACATGCTCCTCTTGATCGGCTTCATGTGGAATTGGCGGTGCAACCCTTTTAGCACCCGCTCACGGAGACCAAACAGAAGAGAATCTCCCAGCAACCATTTTATTCCCCATTTGGACGGGGGATCGTTTTGCTATGTCACCGAGACACCACGTGTAACCGTCTCGCATGCCACCCTCACGAAGGAACTGGTAGGCAAGATTCATCTCACAAGGAGTCGACTCCCGACGTGACGCTGAGCGAGGACCGAATGAAGGGAACATAGTCAAATGATCCTGGTGCTTGCAATCATGATTGCCCCCCGTGACGTAAGTGAAATTTATTAGTACCCAGCGCTCAGCTTCGATGAGGCGTCACGTCCACTAGAACGTGTTGGATGCGAATGTATACCTTGAGCTCACTCTGAATAACTTGTAGCTGGTTCTGATGGCTGTTAGGAATGGACCGTCTACTGGCAGGAGAGGTCAATTAAGGAGCTAAAGGGCAGAAATTTAGGATACCACAGTAACTTAGAGAATGGGCAATAAGATGGAGCTACTACTCGGCAACTTGGTGAGGACCCTGAATCAATCCGATACGTACTATGTTGCAGTGCGAGAGGTGAGCGAGTAGCGTGGGAACTCTCAGTCGCGCGTTGAGTCTGGCGAGGATCAGACGAGAGTGAGGCGGGGACAGAGCGTATGGGTGCTCTCTTGCCTCTGTCCCCTATGGTGGCTGGTCTTTTATATTCTACTACTCAATAGCTAGTGTAATCAATATATTTGCTGCAGTATGACGCAGCATAATCCCCTGTGATCGAGGGTACGTGCAAGCTTGTTCTTGTTTGGTCCTAATGGACTTCTAACAAAAAGAATATAGCAATTACGACCCACAAATTTGCCGATACCTTGACCGTTTGGAAAAGTGCAGGAACTTTGACTTCGCCATAGCCCTTAAGGTTCCTCATTTGCAGCTGGATAACGGAGACGATGAAGTCGGGGAGCCAGACAGTGAGGGGGATGAAGCTTGCGTGCTCGTGGCTCTACCATCAAGAACCAAGACAACCAGCCGACTACTTCGCACGTTCTGTCACGCTCGCATTAGGTGATTCACGGTTCCCCTTACCGCGTTGCACTTTTTCCGCTGGTCGGGTTGCCTTCAACATTGCTTATGAACCCTCGATTCATCACCTATCTGTGGATGATGCCACCACACTGTTTCGACTCCCTGGCTTACAAGCTGCCTTGGGTGAATTTCTTTCGCACGAACAGGCGTACGGCATCGATGCTGTGCATCCTGTTGGTGGGCTCGCAGGGCATCAAACACGACCACCCTCCCATTCGACCGTATCCAGGTCTGGTTTAAGCTTCGTTTACAAACCGAGGACTTCCATACAAACACACTCATGTTATGACTCAGTAGTCGCAAATATGGACAGCTCGTATAGTTGGCCAATGAGCGGCCTACAAGGTCCGTTTTTTTTTGGTTCCTTCTTCCCAGATAGCTAATGTACAGGTACCAGGGCATTGCATTGCATAGCTCCGGCTGATTATGCGTCCGCTGGGCAAGCCTGGTCATTTATGGCCTTGGGCCGACCGATTCCTAGCATTTGTTCAACGTTCAACCCTTCGACATCATCCCCCAGCCCACTGGCAGTCGTGTATCGTCGACCAACATGCACATCCTGAAGAGATCCGTCCGATCGGGGGGAGAATGCTTAGGTGATGTTATACCCCTCACTCAGATACGAGCATACGTGAATATTATTCCGCGCTTTGGGGACCATGCTGACCCCCGCTTGACATCGTTCAACATGTTGGAACATTCGCGCGAATTTTTCCTGAACAGTTATTTTGATAAAAACACCTTTTCCCCCTTTCCCTTTAGCGTGTATTTCTTTATTCTGATTCTGAACATGTGGTCCGTGCGTCATCACAGAGTATTTGTATTTTGGAAATGTAGTCGCACGGTTGCTATGTGTACTTTTGTTTCCCGCTGGCATGGCACAGGCACATGCTCGCAAATTCCGTACAGTAGATGCAGTATACAAACTTGGATCCTACCCAGTCCCCCAGAACGGCCGCACCGTCCCCACAATGGACAAGATTACGACTCAGGAGCTCAAAGGAGCCATTTTTGAAGATACTCTTGACTCATCACGGGGCCGTGTACAAGGTTATTTGTTTGACTTAATTGTATTGAATTAAGATACGACTGATTACACTGCGACATCGTGCCGCACTACTAGGCTATGTACTTGACACTGTCTTTTCTGAATTTTCTGCTACCCTTCCTCCCGTCGAGTCGTTAATGGTTCCTCGGAACATCATAAAGAAGGTCAACCCCGTAATTCTTGGCGCCTACCCGAACGACACACACATTCCTTTATACAACTCATCAGAACAGCGCTGGAATTGGCCACTGCCTACTCCCGGGGATGTTGTTTTGGAACAAGCCGTAAAAGCTGCCTCTGGTGGCAAACTGGAGAGTGGCTGGCAAGAAAACGTCGTTGCCTCATTCTTCAATGCCGTCACTACTGCCTTGGAGCCCAGTGTCAGGACGCCGATTGACCAGGAGATCCGGCAGGAGCGGATTCCGCACCGTCACTGGCTGGCCCACGGCACTCGCCGATTGCCTGGCACCGCAAGCGGTGCTGGAAATTTCGACCGCCACCCCGATCTCCTTCTTCTGGAGTCCGCAGAGTATGCCACCCAGTCAGTTTCCTGGCTCAGTCCCACCGTCTTGGCCGAATACACGTATGAAACATGGAAGCCCACCACTCGTCTCGCCAAGACCCTTCACACCAAGGCCTACCTCACTTTCCTCGACCAACCATGGCGACGATTCGTCTTGTGCCTATCTCTGTGTAAGCGCGATTTGCGCGTACACCTCTATGACCGCTCCGGCCTCTGCATTAGTCCCCCCTTCAACATATGTGAACGTCCAAACGATTTCATCAGCATTCTTGCAGCCGTCACTTTCGGTCCTAGACTCTGCGTGGGCTTCGACCCGACTGTCACGGTGATCACCACCCGTCCCCTTCGTACCACCCGTCGTAAAGTTGCTCAGCCACCATCGGGGGTCCCAGCCACCATCCACGAGGATGGGAATGGCGAGCGAGACGAGATGCTTTGTTACGGCGCCACACTCAGGACCAGCGCTGGAACCGTACTCGAAGGTAGCGAGTCCCTCGAGGCCAGTGCTCCTTCGCGAATTGGGCGGATAAGGGTGAATGACCATTGGTATGAAATACTCGAAATCTTGTTCACGCCTCCCGGCTTCTTGGGTAGAGGCACCATCATCTATCTTGCTAGCCACAACGGTCAAACGTACGTTATCAAAGACCATTGGGTCGAAAATGCAGGAAATGAAGTGGCGATGATGAAACGTGTCAAGGGGATCCCTGGAGTGCCCGTGGTTATAGAACATTGGCGAGTCGAGGTTGCTGACAAAATACTCGACAAGACGTCGCGCTATCGTTCTGAACAGCAACGGTATTATATGAAAGGGGATAGGACCCATGTCCGTATCGTCATGAGCCCTTGTGGACGACCCCTGACACAGTTCAGGACGAAACGTGAGCTGATTCAATGTATCAGGGATGTTCTCGAAGGTGAGTGAAACATTGGCATCGACCACTCTTGTGCGCACGACTAACTTGGCTTTTCTGTTAGTCCAATCCAAAGCGGTTGAAAAGGGTATTCTTCATCGTGACACAAGTCCCTTCAACATCTTAATCCAAGATCTCCCTGAAGGCTCTCGCGGGATGCTCATTGACTGGGAGTTTGCGGTCGATATGACCATCGCTGGAATATACAGTGTAGGTGGCACGGTGAGTTCTCCCCTCCTCATTTTTTTTCCCACTCACACTGTCGCAGGGAACAATTCCTTTCCTTTCCAGGTCCTTATTGGAGCAGATATGTAATGAGTTGAAGGATCGAAAGCCCCTTGGAAAGGAGGATGTTGTTGAAGAGGGTTGTGTCACATCTGGGACTCTCACAACTGAGAGGGACGAGTTCACTGTTCGCCATCGGCCCGAGGACGACATGGAGTCTCTCTTTTATGTTCTATTCTGGATCATGATCTTATACACTGGTCCTGGGGGTCAAGAACGTGAACAATTCGACTTCGAGTCGTCAATCCTTTCGCAGTGGACGGAGAACTCCATCTCTAACCTCGACGCCGCAAAGAACTCCAAGACTTCGCTAATGTTGGAACATCGCGAGAAGATCAAGCTGATCAATTATGTTTCCCCCTACTTCCGCGATATCGTACCTGTTCTTGACGACTGGCGTGATGTCTTCCGTGAAGCTGACTACCATAATCGGCTAGTAGAGGCTAAAGCATGCTTGGCTGTCCTCGACTCACATCTTCAAAATATCCCGCCCGAAGACGATGTTGGTTCCACCCGATTAGCTCGGGAGGAGAAAACCAGATTGCTCAAGGATTCTTTACCGAACGACTCCCATCCTAAACCAATGGACGGCACCAAGAAGCGAGAACGAGAGATTCGCAGCATGGGTGATACCCCCATACCATTAAAGCGCCTGAAAGATGATCCTTAGTAACTACGATCCGCGACTTTTGTACTTCGTCGAAGTTCTGTTGTGTGTATGTAATCTCAATTTATGAATTACTGTACGTCTTCGAACCGTACACTTAGGGCCAGAATGGAATGATATCCTAACTCGAACTCTGCTATGTTGTCTTGTTACCTTGTTTAACAAGGTCACTCTACCTGATAATTTTATGTCTTTTTCGTAAACTCATTAGGGTTCAGAGAGGGTTCTTGTTAGAAATAATGTAAATATTTGATCTAATATGTGATTATTCACACCCTGCATTTCCTCAAATCACTAGATCTC
>JBBPPG010000632.1:0-18812 GCA_038091855.1 Leccinellum luteum
CCACAGCGCCGAATGTTTTCTATTTCACGAACTATACCCATCTACTTGCATTGCATCATGGCTATCCGTGCATTGTCGGCAAGACATTAATTGCCTTGGATTTATTGTTATTCTCTCCTCATTCGTGTTTTCCTGAAATAAGTTGTACGGCCCATCTCAAACGATAGTCTCTGCACACTCGTTTAGCATCTGTAGATATTTTCCGCATTCTTGAACAACTCAGCCTAATGTAGCATTGCATTGTATAATTGTATTGTATTTGACCGCGATCCACGGTTCGAGGGCTTAAAATTAGCCGGCAAACGAGCCTCGCAGACGCCTGGATCTCGATAGGAAGTATATCCATGGTCACGGGACGGACGACAGGTTATAACCCAAGAATAGGTTTTCCGTCGAGTTTGCAGAATGCCTGTAGTGCCGACGGTGGGCGAGGGAACACTATACGGAAAGTTGTTCCGCAGTCGGGATGGTCACCCGGAAATCTGCCTTCGATCGAATGACAATGTCACAAAGACAACGTGTTTAGATGTAAGGGACTCGAAAGGAAGAAGAGTGGTGCAAGCAGTAAATAATGTTACTGTGAGTCGAGCCGCGCACTGGCTAATCTTATATAAATGGTTCTTACCAGTTTCTCCCAGATCTGCTCGCTGGTTCACGGTGGCTGTAAAGTTTATTGAAAGGCTGGACACGCCAGTATTACCGTCCGATCCTCGTGCGAGACGCCGAGACCAGGCTGGAAAGAAGGGAAAACCCGCGTCGCAATCATGCGGAGTACTAAGCTGCCCTCGCAGAAGCAGCTGGGTCGTCGGTTCATCTCTTGTGCCTTTCGGCGGAATTCTAGCTGCCCCGCTCGCAGTCAGTGGTTTCGCGATTCTCCGCACGGAGAGTGTACCTGAAAGGACACGCAAGACTATGAGTTTAGGGCCAGATATGCTCGTTCAAGCAAGCCAAGATTGATAGAGCGGCTGGCGGTGTTTGTTAGTGCCAGCCGCAATGCCGGCACAGGAGGACTAGTACTCCTCGATAGCTAAGTTGGCCTCTTCATTAGTTGCCGAATCGCACTCCAAAATCCGCCTCGGTCCAAGTTTATTCCTTTCAGCCGCCCACAACGCGCCCTCAACGTCACTCCAGCGGCTAGCCTGAGTAGGTGGTTAGATGGGATACACCTTATCTCAGCCTCCACGTCAGCTGCCACAGGAATCTCCACGGTGGAATGCAGTGGGCTCCATTCAAGCACCACGGCCATCAGTGGGGGCGATGAAAAGTGGAGGAAGATAGCTGCGAGTGACCAACTCGAGATGCTAACGTGACGACACACGTGTGCGCCTCGAGGCTGTTTCTGACACCGGCCACCCCTAACAGCGCCTTCTTTTTGAGTGATGATACCAGCAGGAAATCGAGTGAGTTCTCCTCCTTTGGATGGGCCTTGATTTTATCTACTCCGAATCAGAATTCTTCATCCACATCGGTGAGATTTGTCCCGTGCGGTGCTCCGCCCTGGTTCACGCTCATGATCTACCAGAATCACAAGAGCCAGCGCCCTGCCGCAGTGATCGACTAAGGTTTCAAATTGCCCGACTCAGTTTGGTTATGTCTCCTCTCACGAGTCGTCCCACCTTCCTCCTCTAGCAATTGACCTCGATGTCTCCTCGAGGCAGTCTGGCCAGCCGCTATGCCGTTGGCAGAATGGCGCCGCTTTCGTATAAAGGATCCCATGTCACGTTCGTCCCCCTCCGCTCATTTGATCCCTCCCGCAAGAATGTCCTACTACGACCCGTACTATAGCACTCCCCGGTCTCGGCGACCATCCTTGACTTATACCTCAACTGGCATTCCGCTCTCACCGTCCTACCATGACGTCTATCAACCAGCTTATTCTCAACCCGCCTATTCAATGTATGCCGGCAGTAGCCGCAGCAGTCCCCTCCTCTGTATGACACCTCCCCATCGTCTAGATGATGCGCTCACACGATACGAACTTCCAGACGATGACTACGAGTATCCTGACTCGTACTACACAAAACGCCGCGGATCTGTCGGCGCATATTCACCTTATGTCCAACCCATGGCAATCCCTCGACCCCGTCGTTCGTCATCCTTGTCGTATAGCGGGTACATGGATCCCACTCGCAGGGGATTCGGACGTGTCATAAAATTCAAGCGCAAGGGCGCCTTCACAGCGGGCATCACAATAGGGGAGGCACAAGCAAATGTCCGACTGGCTGATTCAGACACGTATACGCTACAGGACCTTGGCGTAGACACGAGAGGCAAAATCTACGTAAATCTGAGGGTAGGTTTCCTCTTGACATGTATCGTCGCAAACTCTCATTTCCTTTCGTAGTGGCCTGGTTATCCCCCGCTCAATTATGAGATTCCAATTGACGGTTATGGTGGTTATGGTGGTTATGTTGACATCCAGTCACTTGCCAGACGGGTGGGCCGTGCCGTTTCACATTACCTTCAGGTTTGTGTCTTCCCTTCGATTCTTGGACATCCCTAACCCAGCTTCTATTCACAGGCAAATGTGATACCGATTCGTTGGGATCGAATCGAGATGCAACATCTGGAAGAGCTGTCAATCGGAATGTGGCATCTGAAGATGAGCACTCAATAGTCGTTTGGCCCTTTAGTTCCACCGTGTATGATCACTTATCATTTTACGCGTTCTACCCTGGACCCACCACTTCGACCATCCGCTATGATCCAGGTTTATCTCTCTCACGCTAACTGTTGTAAAACTTAACATTATGACCAGTGTATCAATGTAGTCTTCCTACCCCTCAGGCGAGAAGCCCGACCGAGGATTAGTCGCTCCTTACCTGCATGTAATATTATTTCATGCTCGCACGAACTCCTGTGGCATTGGATATCTTCGGGAACGATTAATGTGTAGAAAGGCGATGCGGGGTGCGGGCCTCGCACACGGCCTGCCACACCTGTCTAAAGAAGCCGTCCTGCGGCACGTACGGGACGAGTTACGTTTCTGTATATGTATTTCTTGCTGTGGCAATTTCGTCCGCCACAGCTCCGCAGGGTATGGGGCAGTGCGAACCGTCTGGGGACTTTGTGGGGACTGCGCGGATTATCTCGCTTTCTCGAAGGACTGATTATTCTAGGTGCGTAATCGAAATTACCGCACATGCTGGCCACCAACCTTGCTATAACGCTAAATCATTGAAGTGAACACTGATAACGTCGACGTCCATTAGTACTAGCTCTGGAATCCACTCCCAACCTTGTGCATGAGACTATGATCTCATTGAGCCCCACTTCAATGAATCAGAGGACATAAATTATGACGTCGAGGGATCCGCCGAAATGGCTTGAACCATATCAGTAATGGGCGGTTACGACAATGTTTGAATTCACTCCATGACCCCAGGATTGTAAAAGTAAAAGTACTAGTATGGAGCATAGTACCGTGAGAATGCGAGACTCGGACACGACCGTGATGACGTCAGACTCTGACTCCCTTGTCGAAAAGGTACTCGCAAAGTATCGTTCGCTCGACCACAAACCAAGCGACGGCACCTACACCATCCTAGCAGCCCTCGTGCTGAGTTCCTCCGAGGATCCAGATCTTGTACCACAGGTCATCGCCCTCGCCACGGGATGCAAGTGTCTCCCGAGGGACCGCTTACCGGAGCAAGGAGAAGCTCTGCACGACTCGCACGCAGAAGTCCTCGCGCGCCGTTCCGCACGCCGTTGGTTTCTTGAAGAAATCAGTCGATACGTTACCCGAGGCGGGCAGTCTCAATGGCTCATCAGGGACCGCGACGGGATGTTCGGCCTCAAGCGCGGCGTGCGAGTAATCATGTACATATCAACACCGCCCTGTAAGACCCTTCCGAACCCTCGTGTTCCGAGGAATGATACTGATGCAAGTAAATATTTGGTCTCGCACACACCGCTTGGAATGGTCAAGGTGGCGATGCATCGATGCGCTTCCTCGCGTCCTATCAAGACGAGGAGATGGCCAAATTAAAGAATTCTTCCGTTCTCGAACCTTTGCCACAAGGCGTTGCTTCCAGGGGTCGCGATAATTATGCCTTGTTAGGGGTGCTGCGAACGAAGCCAGGGAGGGCCGACTCGCCGCCAACATTATCCATGTCTTGCAGCGATAAGATCGCACGGTGGAACGTTCTCGGGATCCAGGGTTCCCTCGGATCCACGTTCCTTCATCCGATCTACATTTCTAAGATCATCATCGGGGAAGTGCCCGAACACCTGCAGCAGGACGTAAAGACCGACTGCGAAAGAGCCTTTTGGGGACGCTTGTCGAGCGTTTCAGGCAAGTTCTCTCCTGGGCTTCGACAGCGTCCGACGGAGGCTGAGGTAATAATGTTAGCCCTGCCGCCCCCTTTTCGCGTTCATCAGCCAGAAGTCGTTTTTACACAGGTTCCATTCGAATCCTCAAAGTTCTCCGTCTCCCCTTTCGGGAATGCCCGGTCATTCAATGAATGTGGCGGTCGTTTTGCAACGTTCATCTCGACCCTTTTTACTAAATACTACTTTCATTAGCACTGTGCTGGTTTGCGGATTCATCCGTTCCGCACGAGATATTGATCAATGGCCTTAAACGAGGCGTCCCTCCGAAACACCGCTTCAAGATCAGGTTCAGGTAGGTCTGGCATATACCCGATCCTAGTCTTGTCGCGAATGCGTCGGATAGACCGCAACTCGCAAAAGCGTCAATGTTCAAGCTTTACTGCGAATCCCTGCCGCTCCTCGGTGGCGATGCACAGTTTTCTATTCATCTTCCGCATCCTTCGAAAACGTGTACATACTTCGAAGTGAAACAAAGCATTTCACATTACCGGGAAGCCAAAGCACGTCTTCTAAGTGAAGGATGTGTTTTCAGGGGATGGGTTAAGAGTGGGATACATTGGGAGAGCTTTACAGCTCTACCTCTAGATATGGCACAATAAAGGTGCGTGCCATGATATGGCTGAGCAGAAATAACTAAGTAATAGGGACATAGAATTATTTCGCGTGAAGGGTATTACAGTGTACTAAATGCATGAGAGTTACCATAAAGCATCATTAAAGGTCTTAGGAATGTGACAACTAGCCACCGAAGGTTACCAGTTAGTGATCCTTCTTGTCTTCTAAAGTGTTGCTATCAGCTTCAATCAGTTCATCGAGAGCGGGCAATGCCTTGGTGTCTATAAAAGGCGTATTGTTGAGTGACTCGACGTCTGTCAGCGGAGGGCTGCGCTCTGCCAGCTCCTTGCGCAGGGCCTCTAATTCCCGTTCAAATCTGTATTGGTCAGTACGTAAAGTGTGGAATGGACGATAGGCTGTACATACTTGCGCCCAAAGACTTCGATATAGAACCCTCCGCCATTCCACACACTCACAGTAAATATCAACAGCATGAAGGCGGCGCTCCATCGGGGACTGTCGTAAAGTAGGTACACCGCAGGCAGTTCCATCAGCATACCATACACTGCAATATGCCACATTAGTGTGGGCGCGCAAAAACGACAGGGACACTTGCCGAATTGGCCAATCATGAAGCGGGCTTCGCGCTTTTCAGGAGCGGTTCTCTCGAGTGCGCGACCGATTACGCTACGCTTGTCGTTGAGAAGATACGTTAATGACGTAGTCCGTTGCCCAGACGCAATCTTGGTGCGTCGGTCAACATAAACAAACTAGGCCATCGCGAATTAGTGCGTGGGCCGCAGCAAGCTCGGATGATAATGTAGTCACCTTCAAGTACAGTAGTTGCCAGATTAGATCTGTTAAGCGAATGTCAGAAAGAATACGTCAGAAATCAAGTGTATTAGCCTACAAATAGCACTGCTGATGAATAGCGCGTGTGTGGGGTTTAGTTTAGGTAACGCCGCTAGTGCGGGGAAGCGCTGCTCTGCCCCGGGGTAGAAATGCCTATGCGAAGGTCACAACCAAGCTTTGGAATATGTTTTAATGACGACCAACCGTATTACAGTGAACGTGAATGGGGGATAAATGTGAATGAACAATGACGTGACTTTCTGGAAGTCGTGGAACACAAGACTGTTTCTCCAGGTGATGACTGCACTCGCAACGGAACCATGCGAAAGGCAATAACATGCCATAAAGAGCGCGGTATTGGATGGAAGGAGCCAGATATAGATGAAGTTGAGGATCGTAACGTAGTAGCAGAGGTCGAAGAGAAAGTAATGCCAATGACGCTTCTTGTAGTTATAGAAGCGAAGAGGGAGCATATACAGCCCCTGAATAGTGTACGCAACATGAACCCACCTGAAACGCGTGTCGTCAGCACTCCCAGTGATGATTTGAAGAAAGAAACATACTCTGGGGCCATCCCAAACATGAGCGCTGAGACCAAAAGTGACATTACGCCGAGTAAGAACGATAACTTTTCGCGCGTTCGAACCACTTTCGCGGAATGCCACGACGCCACCAGTGACTGCATGCGCGCGGAAACCTGATAGACATTTGAGTCAGAATGGTCAGTGCAGGAGCCCGCGAGTCAGAACGTACCTTTAGCTTGAAGTTCTTGACTTCACGTTCGAGATTCTCGGCTAACACGTCGCCAGTCTGTGCACGCTTCTTGAGAGCTTCCTCAGCCTTTGTCTTAAGTCTGTCGCCGTGCTTCTGAATTTGCCTCTGCAGTAAATCCAGGCGGGAATCGAAATATGTCTCCATAGTATCTGCAGGAATGCGTTCATAAACGACATGGCGAGGTGGCTCGTCCTACTGACCTAGCAAAGTAAACGCCCCGGCCCAGTCTGAGATGTCATCACGGAGAAATCGTTCGAAGGGCACAGAGAAGTAACCCATGCTTGTAGCAGCCTCCACTCTGGAAGGCGATGGAGGACGGGAAGCCATTATATACGCAGTGTTGTGAGGGGAGAACAATGGGAGAACACAGCGTAACTGTGGTGAGCAGGCGTGTGTTAAAGCGTGGCCGCGTTCCCGGCAACAGAATGGAAAAGGAGGAAAATTAATATTGGCTTCCGCCGGTGTGCATACCCCATTTGGAAATTTACTTTGTTTAGACTCCCGTCACCGCCAGCTGCTAAGGCTAGTGTATGCGGCACCATGTACCTATAATTCAGAAAGAAAAAAAAAAAAACTGTTGTAAGTCTGGAATGGGTGGACAGTGGAAACGCTTTGAGCGATATTTTTGCATACAATGCGCTTTGAATATGCCAGTGGTGATCGAGGTCCAAGCCATGGCCCTTGCTTAGTCAGCAAGCAAGAACACCTCTCAGAGGCAACCATTCAAGTCAAGCTCAAAGCATCCTCTGGTTGACTCAGAGACTAAATGAATTCTATTGGAGGGATATACACAACGATCTATACAAGGGAGAGGTCGCCAAACTTCTCTTTGTAGCCTAGACAAAGATTAGCTGTGCTTGACATACGTGAATTCCTGGGCTCACCTGGCACACTGAACTTCCCTTTCTGCACCATGGTGTCAACAGTTTCGGCCAGCCGTGGGTGGGAATCTTCAAAGTCAGACACCTGCAAAATGGGTTTCAAAAGACGAGTTGATGGACAATTAAGGAAACTCACAGTCAAGTCCTCGAACGGACGTGCTTCCTCGATGTTGGCGAGAGTAGCTTGAAGGTCTTTCAACTCAACATCGATTTTTTGTGCGGTCTCATTGGCTTTCTCGACCTACGCCACATATAACGTCAGATAACATACAGCCAGCGGAACAGGGACGACTTACCGCCTTGGCCTCGAATGTCTCAATGGCCTTGATGTGCGCAACCACATCGTAGGTAACAGGCTTGAAGTCCTTCAGTATCCTCTCGGCTTCGTCGATGATCGCGGTATTTCTTAGCACAGAGCGATAGTGTGCAAAGTCGACGGTAGTTGGTTGAGAGGCATATTGAGCTTGAATACGTTGAGCATCTGCGTGCCGCTTGCGGAACGCCTGGAGGGCAGCAATTGTCTCTGTCGATAGCACGATGAGGTACCACCAAAAATTAAGCTATGAACATGCTTACCTTTCCCGAGTCCAAGTGTCGTATACACCCGAGTAAAATCCTGTTTGCGTGAAAGTCAATAGATGGTTCAAGAGGGGGCAGTAAACTTACAACTGCGGCGATGGCTGCTCTGGAGGCCATGACCTGACGAGAAGGTGTAAGCTTGGTGTAATAAAAACTTAACTGAATCGCTCGTACGGATGCGGCTCGGAATTGCAAGTCCAGGAGAAATGTTTGGGAAGGAGCGGTAAGTACCCGGGAACTACCGATTCGCGAATATTTGTTGGGATTATTTTTACATGACTCGAAAATATTTAAATAATTATTTGATGTTAATTTCCGTGATTAGCTAAGTATAAATAAACACTAATAAATACGAACTTTAACCTTTTGACAAGCTCAAGTTCCCACCAACGAGGGGATCGTTCCGAAGGAACTGGCTTACGACTCGACTGAAAGACTATGTAGAGGCCGTATTGCCAGTGCACGGAGCTCCTCGCCGTGACATGGAGGAATGCAGATAATCCACATTTGGCATGCCAGTGATCTACCTTATCTCGTCGCTATGAATAACCGAGTTAATCGTAGCCTCTGTGCTCTTCCCACCCAAAGCCTGTCATCCCTCGGATTCTTCAATGGTGTTGCAGGATTGTTTCCAAAAGCTAATATCCGCTGTTGGGCTCCACACTGGCAGCATCGGGCAAGAGACTGCTCCGTCCAGCTCCAATGACGTAGTACCAGTGCCAACATCCCGAATAATGCTCCACACTATACTCCACACTATCTTACTATTGGTAGTCCTCAAGGTTTTAAAGCGGGTGTGGGTCGGGACAAGTCCCAAGCCCCCTCACAGCTCCCCCCTCGAGTCGGATGCCACAAAAGCGAACAAAGGCCGTGAGCACGGAGGTTGGACTGATTATCCTGGCGTCAGGATCAATACTCACGAGATGCCTTAATCCAGAGTGGACTCCTCAGCACTTTGACTACCCAGACATTTCCCCTTGTGCGTTCGAACTCAAGGATATTAAACCTGCTCTATATCGTCCGTTTCGATGGGGTGAATATCAGTGAGTGGGCTAAGCATTGTGACTCGTACTGGGGTTCGAGAAGAAGCGATCTAACCATGGCCTGACAGTGTGACGATGGGCATTCGCACGATGCCTTGGAGTGAATGGGTTGAGCTAGACTCCACTTACCCGGTCTTCCAGCGCGTCCGTAACTTTAGACTTCAAACCCGCGGACAGAATGTCGTACGAGTTTTACCTTTACGTGAAGATGGCGTCGCCAGGGTGTCGGGAGGAGCAGAGGGTGGTATGTGACATCCATCTCCGCTTCGAACGGGTTGTCTCCATGATCCCTTTATGTACAGCAAAGGAATTGGTGTATGAGCTTGCAGAGTATCTCTGTCGACGGTATCCGAAGTCGTTCCGCGTTACCCGGATCTCTTCTTCGTCCTCGTCCCTTCCTTCTGTTGGCGGGGTTCCGCTTTCGTGGGACGGAAATCTGCCGATTTGTAGCATCGAGGTCAACGAAACTGGTGCCAAATTTGACCTGAGCATATTGGACACTCTCCAAGGCGTGCAGATGGGGGAGGAGGCTATGAAGATTGTTACTGGACTGTGCGTGATGACTCGTGGTATATCATGATGTGTTGGTGAAAACGGCGTCAGGGTACAGGAAGATATTGCCATCATGATAGAAGGTGAGTAGTTTACTGGCGACTCAGCGTTCTGATTCCGCGTGGCAACTCCTATTTTGTCGCGGTGCTTACTGACCCTCGCGCGGCATAGGATCGGACGGGAAGTACTATTTCCAGGCCGGGTCAATATGCAACGCAGGTTAGCGGGTAAGCCACACACTCTCAAGGAGGCATTACTGATACCGTCCATTCGACGTAATCTAGGGTTCTGGCGGCTGGACGACAAAATCGGCATGCCGCTTGATGAGATTCATACGTCAGGGAATGTTCCCCAGTGTGCGTGGTCCTTACCCTCCTTCCAGGTTCGTTTGTTTACATGCTGTCTTAGTCAAGGAAAGACTCGAGATGAGCATGGAGCGGTTCTTCAGACGCCTGACTCTAGACAAACCGGTGGTACGGAATAATTATTTTATTCAAGTAGTCAAGCCCAGCCAGGCGGCGGCGGCGAGACCAACTGATGCAGAAGAGACGAGAGCAGTGGATGTTGATCCGGAGGAGTTAGGGTGGTCAGAATCAACGAACGGACCTGAGGACGATTTTGTCAATGGGCACGGACACAGCGCTGAGCCAGCGGAGTATCTCGCGCCGGCCACGCTTCGCCTGCGGAGCGAGCGACAAACGCTGCGGCGACTCCCACGAACAGGGGCAATTATCTTCGGGATACGTACATATCTGTTCAAGGTGGAGGAGCTCGCACAGGAACGGGGCGTAGCAGGGCGACTGGCAAGCGCGATCCGTAGTTGGCCAGATGACGTGGCGATCTACAAAGGGCGCAAGATGTATCGGGATGTATTGGTGGAATATCTGGATGAGTGTGCAGCGAGGGAAGGCGTTACTGGGCCGGAAGATGGTATGGCGGCGTATCCGTATTAGGTTATCTTGCCATGGGGTAGTCGTGAGGCGTGATGGGGTCGCGAGGGGAGCTAGGGTCACAGAAATGAATTGTGTCATGAGCTAAACAGGTTAAGTAGCGGTAGGTGTAGTGGAGCGATGCGGGGATAGGTCTGGAGAGAGAGAGACGGTGTGAACGGGGAGGTGTGGGGCAATATAAGGAGCGTGGAAGGAAAGAAGGAGAGGGGGAGAGAGGGGGTATGACGTTGCATCAGATCAATATCAGATCTACGATAGGAAAAAGAAGGTCCGTTTAGAGGGTATTTGAACTCCGCTTGAAGTCGAATATAACACGACTACGTCAGACGTCGTCATTCCTTCTCGCAACCCTCTACTCGGAAAACAAAGCGATTGCGCACGGGCCAACAAAGACGAGCACGATTGTCGTG
Organism: Leccinellum luteum; assembly: GCA_038091855.1. NCBI lineage: Eukaryota > Fungi > Basidiomycota > Agaricomycetes > Boletales > Boletaceae > Leccinellum > Leccinellum luteum. Next base: position 10,929 of record JBBPPG010000632.1, read on the forward strand.
CTCACTCGCACTCGAGAGGAAGAGAAAATCGACTGAAACGCAAGTACCCGCGATCCCGAGCGAGTCCGAGCTGAACTAAATGTGTGTCCGACAGCAGGCTGTGTCGCCAAGTAGTGTGTGCGTCACCGTCGTCATAACCCGTCATATTCGTTCCCACTACGTCGTTGTATCGTCATCGCCGACTTGAGATGCCCTCCACTCCCTCCAAGAACGGCGAGTCTCCCTCGGCCGTTCCCTCGGCCGAGCAGCTACATCCTCACCGGCACTCTATCCGGCAAACCCGCTCTGACTTTGATCTCGAACCCAACCCATTCGAGCAGTCCTTTTCCCGCCCCTCCCACATCCGCCATACTTCTGCATCCCGCCGCGACTCCGCCAGTCCCGCCTCAAACCACTCTTCCCGTGCTTCCCAACCAGACAGACCTCCCTCGGCATCTTCCATATCCCACCCGAAGAACGATGCAGGTCGCTCCTCCCCACGCACCGTACTTCCCCCCGTCGCCGCCATCGCCTCCCCCTCCGACCAGAGCTACACTTGGCAGTTTTCCACCTCCCTAGCTAATTCCCTCCGCGCCGGCCCGCTCTCTCCCGCCATGCTCGCCGGCCCCCAGCAGGGCTCCGACACCGCCTCGCATCTGCCATTTGACCCTGCCTCGTTTCGTACCGGTCTGACTCCCCGCACCGGCTTAACTCCTCGTACAGGTCTCACCCCAGGAACAGGCTTAACCCCCCTCGTCGGCGGACCAGTATCCTTTCCTCCACCCTCCCCCAACACCGCGGCGTTTCTCGCCCTCATGAACAACAATTCCAACTCTGCAAACGCAACAATCACTCCAAACACACTCTCAGCGATAAACGGTGTACTAAACAACTCCTCCAACCAGTACACAGCCGCTACACATGCTCCCGCCACGAGCTCGCATCTGTCTACCTCAGTCACAGCGAATCAGGATAATGATGCAGCTTACATCAGCGCTAACAATGCTGCAAGCACTGCCGCAAATGGCCTTTATTTGCTATCGCAAGCTCACCAAGAACTCACGAAACGTGAGGAAGCCCAGGCACGTGCCAACGGCGCTGCACCAGTGCCTGCCAATGGCCGCAGAGGGACCAAACGCAAGTCTTACGACACGGGCAGTCCCCCCCCTACAAGGTCCGCAGCACCCCCAACCGCGCCGACGAAACGCACTCGTGCAAGCACTGTGAACAGCACCAGTACTGGCAGGGATAGAGACTCAGAGGAGGAGGAGGAAGAGGAAGAGGACGAAAATGAGAACGACCTCCTCCAACCTCATCATCACCATTCTCCAACAGGCGGTGCCAAGACCAAGCATCAGAAAAAACCGGAGACCGAGGAAGAAAAGCGCAGAAACTTTTTGGAGCGTAATAGACAAGGTCCGTATTTATAACATTTAATCACCCAGTGTTCCGACATTCCTTCAGCTGCATTAAAATGTCGTCAGCGCAAGAAAGCATGGCTAGCTTCTCTCCAGGCTAAAGTCGAGTATCTCACCACGGAAAACGAGCGACTCACGTCCGCGCTTGTGTCTTCGCGGGAAGAAATATCTAGACTCTCAGCACTTGTCGGCAGTTCTGTCATCGGACCAGGCGGAACAGCCGTGGGTCCTGGTGTCGTACCATCGAATGGGGTGAATGGCGTTGTGCCTAATGGACAGCCTGTCAGCATGAGCGTGAATATGGCTTCCAAGGGTGCCAATGGCGGCGCGGCCACCGCCCGAGCGTCTTACGGGTACTGAGCCGCTCACGGCAATCCAGCATCGAGTCGCCTTCATGCTTGTCGCATGTATCATTGTTAGTGAGTTGCATGCACTTGGATGGCGTACTCACTTAAACCGATCCATCCAGCTATATTACATACGCTCCTCCACTGAGGTATCTATACACGAGATCTGCTATCTTCGTGGTAGCTCTCCTCATGCCCATAATTTCGCGTCTGACCGACACTACGCATCATCTCCTCCGCAATATATGCACCGTTGTATTGTTACTTGTGCTCTGCACGGAGCATTCCGAACCCTGCCTAGCACCGTTCGTTTCGTATGCTCTCGCTTTTGACATATATAGATGAAGCAGACGACGATGCTTGCGTGTGACCGCATGTTCATCTTCCGCTTTCCTCATTGCCGCGCCATATGGCCGCATGCCCATGGACTTGGATCCTACACGAAGTTTGACACCAAAGACATGTACGACATGTACGATACGATCAGCAGTATAATATCCATACATCTTACACCTGATATGCTCCAGAGTTACTACTTTCTTTTTTCGTGGCTCATACGTAGGGTTTGTTGCGGCGACTAGGCTGCTTGTAACAGGTGACGACGTTGACGTGATGGTGATCCCCGCGTGATCAAACGGAGGGAAAACATGGAAACAGCGTGGCCAATGACGTGCAGACGTTTACGGGATATCACGTATCCCGAAGGGTGTCCCTGAGGCTACATTCCCATGGGTCAAATCTTATCTCGAACCAAGTTGGGCATGAAAACATTCGCAAGTCTGGCCGTTCATTGTGAGTATTCAGTGAATGAGGGGGACAGCATAACCAAGACTGCGAGGACAGAGCTAAGGTTCCGACGATCTGATACGGAAGGGTCATGTTTATCACATCATGCCACCACCATCAGACCTTCCGACGCGTGCCTCGACGCGACGTTTCAATGTTGATAACGACGTCCGATGTCATCGTTCAATTTATTCGACGGATGGGGTCACGGGTGCTTCTACGAACCAATCCGAGCGGATACAAAAATCGAATTCAAATATGATATACACGGCCGTGGGGGACGAAAACACACTAGTACATACACGGCACACTCTACTCGACACGCTGCGCGTGTCCGTTCTTGGTTCTAGTTGTTCGTTTCTGACAGTATGACATCACGCCAACGAGGTCAAGTAGGCGTAGCTTTCTACCGATCGGATCTGGGGTGGTCCGTTTGTTGGATCGTGGGCGTACGCGCCTACGTGTACCTGTTTGGCCATGCTTTGCTTGTGTGCCACCAGTGCACACAGGGCCGCTAGAAGCGATGGAACGATGATGATCCGGGTTGAGCGCTCAGCAGCAAGTCTGATGGAAGACCGCTTACCTCCAGCGCCGCTGCCATCTTTGGCCATACCAATGTCTACGCGGCTCTCGACCTCGGAGCCTACCAGGGCACGCAACGTTTCTCGCATCATGGACTGGAAGTGAGGATAAAACTCGACCAGACTAGGTTATTACAGACACGTTCACTGCCTGCCAGGTCAGATAAGGTAGGACGCACCTCCCGTCTACGCCGACGCCAATTCTCTGTCCTTCATCTCGTAAGGGAGTAGAGGGCGCCTCGCTCCCCGCAAGGTAAGCACGGCCAGTTTGTACCAAGATCGCAGCTACGGCACATGCGCTCATGCGCGCTGCCCGTGTAGCCACTTGCTCGAATATTTGCCGGACAATATCGGCATCCGCTAGGGAGACATCGGAGGCATTCGCAAAACCAAGACGTTGGACGATGACGTCCCGCACGTGGCTCAGTCTTTCTCCGTCGGAAACCGCCGCGCTGCTTGTTTGATACGGAGCCAATCTTCCAATTCCCTGCCACGCTTCCTCGACTTCACTCAACAACGCTGTATCAACCCCCCATTGTTTGTTAAGGGATGGAGTAGAGTGTCCTCCGAAGAGCAGCGATCTGGGGCAGGCATCTATGAGGCTAAGAATGACGTTCCGTGCAACTTCCCCCAGATACATTCCAGAGATAAATTTCTCAAATGCTTGGAAGCCAGGATTGATAGATTCACGATCAAGCTTGTTATCGTATGGTGTCGTTGGGAGGGCCGACCGCTGATGAATCGAACGGATCATAACATAAATAATCTCAATCAGCGAAGAGGAACATACTGTGTTATTGAAACCTCCCCACTCGGTGTTAACAATCATTTGGCCGCCTTCTGTGGCAGCAGGCCCATTTCCGAGCTTTGTGATATTAGCAACATCTTCCACATACGCGCCATTCGTCCCGGTACCAAAAATAGCGCCAAGCATGCAGCCTCCCGACGCGTAGGCCCGTGACAAGAGGGCACCAACAGTCTGAAAATGTAGTCATGTCAGTCCAAACTATAAATAAGGGGACAAAGCCGAATCCAGAAAAGGTCGACCACGGTCCAGTACTAACATCGTTCACGAGTGCGACGCATCTAACATGAATATGTTTCTTGTCAAAGGCATCCTGAAGGAGCTTGACGACGTCCTTTCCTATGGCATTCTTGGCTGCGAAACCCTTCGTCCAAGTCAGGAGGGTGCCAGAGTCGAGAGCAGTTTGTTCCACGGGGAAAGAAAATGTGAGGGCAAGGGGAATGTATGAGTGAGTGGAGCTGTCTTGGAAGAACGTATCGTGGGATGCGTCGGGAGCTAGCGACGGTGGGATTGCATTGGAAGGTGAGCCGCTGTCGGTAAGGAAAGTGTCGACGGAGTCGGCGAGGTAATCTTGAGGCGAGTCGTTACGAGTTGGAATAGAGAGCGCTAGAAGTGCATACCAAAGAGTGTGGTCACCTCTCCTGTCTTTAAGGTCTCGGAGACCTTGTATTTTTGCTGGCGAAGGGAGAACGTTTTATCGCCATGCAGGGTTACCTCGCAAACACGACTGGATGGGTGTGATACAACAGGACTGGTGAGAAGGATTGCCAGTTAACCTACAGGTTTGTGCCACCCAGATCGAGCGCCAGAAAGGTGCTGTTTGAGTGGGTGAGCATGCCACACTGTTGCAGACGATTTAAATATACCCAGTCTCAGAACCGTCTGGGACCTCCTTGACGAATGTCGGACTAAGATTTGTCAAAGCCAGTTTGATCGACGGCGATGACGAGTACGTACATCATGGCCATGGGGCGACCATAGTGAGCGAGTCCCTGGGCGGCCTCACGGAGGAAAGTCTTGGTAAGGTCTATGAGGGTGTCCTCGGATAAGGTGAACTGGGCACGGATGGTGTCGAAGGCGTCTTGCTGGGAGCGTGCATGCAGCGCAGATGTGCGCGCCATGTCGTAGTGGATTCGTGTAGATTCGGACTGAGAGGGGGATGGTTTTGAAATACTCGGTCTATTCGGGGCAATCCTGATAAGCGGGTCGTCCCATTAGGCAGTCGACGTCATGTCCACCATTTCTGTTCACCATTTCCGAGGATGTGAACACTGCGCCATTTCCGCTCGTCATCATTCGGAGCGGAATCTCGATGGCCTTGTCATGGCGCGTACTCTTCGCCCGTCTATCTTGCTTGCAACATCCAAGACAACGAGCGGTGTATTGAAAGTGACCCCATAGCCCAGCATCTGGTCACAGTGGGAAAAAAATTGCGACTGGAAGGTGTACACCGACTTCCTCGCTCTGATCAATTTCTATTATTATTCCGAGCTCCTTGTCAGAGTTGGTAGACCCTGACCTTGGTATATACCAGCCTCGGGTTCCTTAGCTTGGGTCGTGCAATGGAAATTCTGAGCTCAAGATAATTGTCGAGTGTCAAGGTTGGGTCGTGTCGTCTGCGTGTCCACAACGTCGCCATTGGTGCAGAAACAGCTCCATCCCTTGACCAACGAACTAAACGTCTTGTGGCATAAAAGCGCGATGGGCCTTACGAAAATGGGTGAGAGGTAATTGAGTTACATAACTCCTGTATATCCAGTGGAAAATTTGAGTAACCTTGCTCAGCTTTTCTTCGGATTGAAAAGCCTGCCCGTCTCATCCTTCTCCTTCCTCATCAATGTCCCCTTCGCTTTCCGGAAAGAGTAAAGAGTCGGGCACGGCTCGTGTCCTTGGCTCAGGTGCATCCGGTGAGGAGTTTGGTGCCTCGATGGACGTGGTAGCTGACGACGTTCACGACCAGGCGTTGCCGAACTTCTGGTCTTCCACCCAGTAGACACAGTTGCCAAACGTCTTATGAGCAACAAGGCGAAGGTGACGTGCTGGTCCTCTGTGCCATCGATCCCCTAGCTGAATGTCGTCCCGTGGTTCCCCAGGTCTCCTTTTCATCACTTAATAGCATCATCTTTCGTGATTACTCCACGGCCTCTTTCGGCCGCAAATTTTTCTCCCTATTCCCTGGTCTCGGGTATGCAGCGGGTTACAAGGTTTCACAACGGATATACAAGTTCGGCGGCCAGCCATGGTTTAACGACATCATCTCGCGGAATTACAAAGACTTATTCACGAACACATTTGGTGAACGTAAGGGCAAATTGATGATACAGGCCACTGCCGGGAGGTATGTTGTCGCGTCTCTTGCGCCATTCACCCCTCAGAACATGTGCTGTCACAAAGCTTGACAGGAATAGGCGAAGTCGTACGCTTTGGTGACCTTTAGATGCTTGTATGCGTTCTCACATCGTCTTGCCTAGATTCTCCTGCCTTTGGACGTCCTCAAAATAAAACGTCAAGTAAATCCGGAAGCGTTCCGTGGACGCGGTGTCCTCCGGATATTCATGGAGGAGGGTACTGCGCTCTACCGTGGCTGGGGCTGGACAATGGCTCGTAACGCACCCGGCTCGTTCGCGGTATGTCGCTTTATCGCGTTTGCGTCACTCGACTCACCCCCCCTGCTCTTTGCTCTCTAGCTCTTTGGTGGATCAGCTGCCACGAAGGAATATGTGCTTGGCGTGACGGACTATTCAAAAGCTACCTGGACTCAAAACTTTATCGCTTCCGTTGCGGGTGCTGTCGCCTCCATCACGGTCGCTGCACCTCTGGATACTGTCAAAACGCGCATCCAAAACGCCAACTTCGAGCACAAGGTGCCTGGATTGACGGTTATAAGGGATCTGGTCCGCAACGAAGGCCTGACAGCCTTCTTCAAGGGTTTGACACCAAAAGTACGTCAGGCGGAGTGGATAGTACGACGTTTGTCTGGCTGACCCGCTATGTTATGTGCCACAGATCCTCGTCGTTGGACCGAAGCTGGTCTTCAGCTATACCCTTGCTCAGTCATTGATACCTTTCTTTGGCAAGTATGTCTAGAGTGGTTTGGATCAACAATCAACACATTTCTGTCCAAGTAGCCATCAGTCTAAATGTTTGCTTTACGACGAACGAACGTCATGCTTGGACAGTTTTTTTAGAGTCCTTGATCTGTCAGATATTTATTCTGCACAACGATGTACTTGCGTAGTGACATCATCTCAGAATCAGCACACGCTCTCTGCCTGGATCCATCTTTATTTGCTTAGCAGAGGTTAATGTTCCCGAGGGCACGAAATGTCCTAGCTACTTTATCCGGGGTTGCTATTGCAATGGTGCTATGTGCTCCAGTGAGCAATCAAGTTGTCTGCATGAGAGTTGTATACACACTCGGCCCTTCGTAAGCATGACACAGACCACAAAGCTTTAGAAGGTTTTTGGTTGGAGAAGAATGTTGGCGTCGCTTTTGCGGCCGCGGCCGCATCACGGAAACTCTGAATAAGATGTGTTTAGATGTTGATGTCTTGAATCAAGTATCTGCTGTCCCAATGCAATATCATCATGATGGTGCAGAGCCTTACGCACAAAGTATGGATGGACAAATAGCTATTATTGACCTTGCCAAAGTGCAGGTTTTCAAGGAGATTTTTTTTACGCATGCGCACCTATAGCTCAAATCCTTCAGGGAGAATATGCTGGTTGGGCACATGCCATGACTGCGTGTTCGGGACAACTCGCTCACCAACTGGTACGAAAAACAGGTTCTTTTTATGGTTATTTTCTCCTCTTTCGGGATTCCAAAGTCATTTAACCTACCTCGGTAGATAACGTGCCATCCTGGTCCCAGTGATTCACGTATGACATATTCGCGATTCCGCATGTCGAACCCCATGAATCCGGGGGGGGGGGGCGGGCCCCCCCCCCCCCCCCCCCCCCCCCCC
>JBBPPG010000633.1:0-18773 GCA_038091855.1 Leccinellum luteum
GCCTAAAGGGGCCCTCCTACGAAGCAGGGACGAGACTCCAGGCAGCGTCCGGGCTACATCACCTCATTGGCAACCACTGGCATGTATTGGTGTGTCGTGTGTTCTTCGTGGCCTAGTATTAGTATCCTCAACGTCTTCCTCAGTCCGAATCACTCGACAAGAGTTTTGACAAACCCCTGCGTCAACACATGGATACCTATAAAACGATTGTACACGTACGCCGGCTTATTCGGTTGTCCGGAGGTTTCATTAATCTTCCACAGGAACGCTCTGCCTCGTATGAGCGAGCACTTCGGGAGAAGAGTGAAATCATTCGCCAAACAGAAGCGACTAACATGAACAAGAAGCAGAGGAGTACGTGAACTTGCGTGACACAGGAACTCGGTTGATGTCTTCCAGACCTTCAGAGCTTTCGAGAAGCACTTTCCGTTCTACAGCGGCAGGTGGATGAATTGGATGACCTAAAGGTTCAACATTATCGCGAGATTATGGAGCACGAGGAAGAGGTGTGGGACGTAGTGCAAGCCAAGGTATGGAAGATGAATGAGCCCAGTCCGTTGCTTCCGCTGACTGTTTCGGACAGGTTTGCGTCGTGGTGCGTTCCACAATGGACATGTTTGACAGGTTTACTGCGAAAGCGTACGCATCATGTGTCATCCGACGCTCTCGTGTTTTCTTGCATGTCTGATCCTTGCATTCTTTCAGCTCCGATCCCATTTTGGAACCGATGCTTCAGTCCGTTCCGGATCCCTTCGATTCGTATGGACCACCCCAATCGGAAGACCAGATATTCACCATCCTGCCTCCGCTCGCCGTGATTGCCAACGCACCATCCCCCTCTCCAAGTCCGCTAGCGAATTCACCGCCGGCGGGTAGCTCACCCCCCGATATCATGAATCACTCATGGGCTCCCACGGGCAACCTTTTCAACAATTCGTCCTCTGAATGGAGTGACGTCTCGTCATCTTCTACGCCTTCACGGTCGGCATCGCCTTCCGCAGCGCTCAAGCGCCGCAAATCTCATCCCCCTTCGACAAGTCACCCGTTGCGCAAGTCGGACTCGAAACTCCGAAGCGTGCTCGCCGTCGTGGACGAGACGCACATCATACCGCATCCTATCGAGAGCTTGGACTCGGGGAGCAGATCAGAGCCCCGGCAGGGATCGTCCTCGGACGCGAACACGAACGGCGGAACGGCGCTGACTTCGCCTTTGGCAGAGCACGAAGCATGGGGTGGTGGGTTTGGATATGGCGAGCCGCCTTATGCGGATACGAACCAGGGGGAGGAGACGCCACGTCATTCGAGCACACTGGTCGTCGCCGCGTCACATGTCCCTCCATACGAACAGGATCAGACAATCGAGGCTACTGCAGACGCACTGTCAGATCACACGCTACTATTGGACGCTCCTAGTCGACACGGATCGGATTGACACGACACTTGTTTACATTATTGTCATTTACTTTTTCCTTGTCTTTTTTTTTCGTGTTCTGGTACCTCGTGAGATATCATGCTATGCTAAGAGATTTTCCGATTTCCGGTTAGCTGACTAATACACACCCCGTGATCGGCTTTTCTGTCATTGTCATTGACGTCGACTGACGACTGACCGGAAGAGAGCAGGTCACTCACACACACGATAAGTGGCAAGGCACGAGCGATGATCGCGTTGCACACATCCCACCATACCAAATCACATCATTGCCGCATCCCATAAGTTCATTTCCTGATGAATGGTCCATCACAGCCGCATCCGCGCCCGCTTGCACCCCATTTGATGGCATTGCCTAGCCTGCTTTGCATTCCTCCTTTTGCCTCCCCTGTTTCGTTCCCCTTTTTCGTCCCAATTCATAACGTCGGTATTGTCATTAAATACCGCTTGCAAGCAAGCTGTGTGGGAACCTGGTAACAACCAAAGCAAAAAGGAAAAAGGAAAAAGCATGAAAAAAAGTTCCGAAGTGCCTGCCCCACGATATGTCAAATCAGTTCTAATCATGTTCTAATTATCAGCCGACAGCTGCAATGATGGGCCAAAGATCGAGCGCCCTTGGTGCCTTCCACAGTTTACGTACGGATACCTTGAATTCCGTATTGAGACAAGACTTCCTTGGTGACCGTCGCTGGACTCTTGAATAGAGGATCGGTACCCGCGCCCGTCTTTGGAAACGCGATCACGTCTCGGATCGACTGCGTATTGCACAGAATGGACATCAGCCGATCGAACCCTGAACAAAACACGCTCAATATTCGATTCTCCTTCGAGGACATCCAAACACCCACCGAGCGCAATCCCACCATGTGGCGGAGCGCCACATTGGAGAGCATGCAAAAGGTGTTCAAAGGTGGCTTTCTCTGATTCGTCGAGCTATTTTTTAACACATCAGCCACACGACGTCCAGCAGCTCAAACGTTCGCATCTTACCTGCAGAACACGAGAAAACACATACTCTTGCATGATGGCATCGTGGATCCTGACAGAGCCTCCTCCGATTTCCGTGCCATTCAATACGAGGTCGTAATGTTGTCCACGAACCTGAGCAATCACCAGTCAGCTAGGGAAGCACGGCCCTTGCCGAGGATGCTGCTGGACAAACCTGATCGATGCGACCGTCATACATTGCTTCGATGTCTTGCCACATGGGGGCAGTGAACGGATGATGGGTGCTGGTCCATCGACCGCGCGCCAGAAAGTCCTTGTCCGGATCCGACTTTGTGAAAAGGGGAAACTCGGTCACCCACAAAAAGTGTGGAAGCCGAGGAGGAATGTAATCACCTACGTCAATCAAAGATCAGGCAATCAAAAAACGACAAAGAAATGACAGCGAACACACCGAGGTCTTGCGCTAGTTCAGACAGTCGTGTGCGTACGCGACCTAATGGTGTTGATCCACCCTGTGCTCGTGAGAAAGAGAGATGCGCGAGTGAGAACCACGCATACCTCGGGAACCGCGCTACGTCTAGCTACATACAAGGTGTCGCCCACGCTAATTCTCAGCACGTTGTTCAGGGTGATATGGTGTTCAGGGTCGATTGTGGAGGTGACCAATGGGCGTTCGCACAGCCAAGTCAGGAAATTGCTGTTGGTGACCACGATGCGATTCTGTGTCAGAGGCATATGAGCGATGGGGTCGGAAAGGCTGAATTTAGTACATACTACGTCGGGTTCATCGGTTATGATACACTGTTCATTTGCGCGGACAAACTGGAGATTCTCGGCATGTCGGACGACGAGTGCCTCGAGAATTTCTCCATGAGTTGCAAGCGATGATTGATAGTGATGGGGAAGTAAGGGTGTGACATTTTCAACCTTGAACAAAAGGGGATTAGTGCAGAGGAGAAGAGAGAACAAGAGCGGAGCACCTCCATGGCGAAACGGGTGTCAGGTTTATCTGTACCATACTGAAGATAATCGATGTGACGAGAGGTAGGAAGACGAAACAAGTGATCTTACGCGAGCCATGGCATCTCCATAAGTCAAGACATTGAATGGGGTGTGGAGGGAAAGGTCATGTACGTGATGCCATATCTTTCCAATCAGAGATTCGATTACGGCTCGGACCTCGTGACCACCAATTCGCCAAGGATTGTTGTGGGAGTGGGAGTGGGGACCCCAAGAGATGAATGCCATTTCGAGATCGATCTGGGTAAATTCGGGTTGTCTGTCTTTGCGTCCGTCTTCGTCGCGGAAACATTTGGCGAATTGGTAATATTTGTCAACAGCGCCAGAGCAAATGAGGAGTTGTTTCGGCTGCTGAGGTGACTGTGGGAGTGAATAGAAAAGGGGGTAATGATGAGGGTTGCCGGGGAGAGTAGATCTGGTGAGCCTAGAAGGAACGAGAAATTCTCTGGCGCCTTCGGGAGAAGACTTGAGTAGGAGAGGCGTTTCCACTTCGAGGAAGCCTAGACCGAGTGCTCGGTGAAACGAGTCAAGAGTGGAGCGATGTCAGGACATACCGTCTTCATGAAGAGAGTTCCGGACAATTCGGGATACATCACTGCGAAGCCTGATGTTGCTTGTCAGCGTTGGTCTGCGGAGATCAAGGTGACGGAAGCGAGCTCTGAGCTCATCGTTGACCTGTGGAGGGTGTCGCGTCAGAGTCCAGGGAATAGAGGGAGAGACGGACGAGGGTATTTTCGTCGGAAGGATAGAATGGGAGGGTCTGGGAGGCGGGATTGAGGACGGTGAAGGTGTCTACGTGGACCTCGATGTCGCCGGTGGGAGACTGGGAGGGGGGGTGAGGGAGGGGGACGAGGAAGGACGGGAGGGAAAACTGACTGGGCGCCGGTTCTTGAGCGGGCGCTCAGATACGCGACCTTGTATGAGCACTGCTGATTCGACCGGGACGCCGGAGAGAGATGCGAGGAGGGGGTTCCGACGCACGACGAGCTGTGTCGTTCCAGAAGCATCTTTGATGGGGAAGAAGGAGAGCACGTTGGATATTTTACTGTATTTGGGGTCGTCAGCTGGAGCGTGGGGACCAGATAAGAGAGCGATACCGCTCAGGAAGGAGCCAACCAGCGAGCGTGACGGACGAGCCGACGTGTGCTGAGCCGAGTTCACCGCATGAATGAGTGCGTGTCGGGTAAGGAGCTGTATTGAATACGTGACTTTCGTTGCTGGCATGGGAAGGCTTAGAACCAACGTACAAGCGACCGAGGAGAAGGATGATGATATTCTGTGCACTCTGAAAGTACTACGTAGTAGTAGTATGAACATGGTTGAGTCAGAGAAAGATTAATGTTACGTCATGATGATACTTAACTCTCCCCATTTCACCGTATAAAAGCAACGACAGCGCTCGTTCTAGTTCTCCTCGCAACTCTCCCTCTCATCGTCATGTCCATTCATGCACTCCCGGTTGAGTTACTCGTCCTCATCGCAGAGCTACTCCCCGACACCTCCCTACCAGCTCTCGCACGCACTTCCTCCCACCTCCGTCCCGTCGCACAGCGCGTACTCTATCGCCATCTCGCCGCTTGCGCCTGGTCTCGAAACCTCTCCCTCATCCCCCTCCTCGCACGTAGCCCACATCTCGCCCGCTACGTCCGCTCCTTCTTCATTGCGCTCGACTCCCAATCCCCTATCTTCCGCCCGTTTTACGACATGCTCGCCAAGGCTTTGCGTAACATGTCCGATCTCCACTCTCTACACCTCCGAGTAGATGTTTCCGCAAGTTGGGTCCTGCGCGACACACCCGCGTATCCCAACCTTGCCCATTTCACCTCCACCTTTGCCTTTGACCAACATGTCGTCCGCTTCCTCCAAAATGCCCCGTCTCTCTTGGAACTCGAGGTCGACGCCCTTCCCATCATCCTGCCACGCACCTCGCCAATCCCTGCCCTCCCAGAGTCATCCATACCGCATTTAGAACAATTCACCGGCCCCTCGCGTGTAGCAAGCGTGATCGTGCCTGGCAGGCCAGTAAGAAGCATTCATCTCAATGACACATGCCCCGCAGAAGATGACATTCCCATGTTGGCCCGTTCCACCGCCCCTGTGCTCATGTTGGACGCAGTCACGAACGCGTCTCCCGTCTCCTTCCTCCATCTCCTCCACCATCATCTCCCCCATCTCGCATACCTCCGCGTTATGTCGACCCAGAACCTCTTCCAGCCACCTACAGCCGTAAGTGTGCCCGTACATCCTTGCAACCTGACGCTGACCGCGCATGCAGGAGTTTTATGAGCAGGTGGCCAACGCGTTGGACTCGTTTTCAAAACTCGACGCGTTCGAGTTGTGTGGCATGCACTGGGGCTCTCTGCGCAAACGCGACGACGAATCAAAGCGCGTCTGGCAGTCGTCTCCCCTCTCAAGCAGCCCTCTCCCGACCGAAGATTCGGATCTCCTATTTGGTGTGTATGCATACTAGGAACGTGGGTGTATGTTTGTGCGCGTGTGCGCGAGAGTGTAGTGTGTGCGTGTGTAAGATCGCAAAAGACTGGGTAACGTATACCCGATAATACCCATAGTACAGTTGTATAATGTGACGCGAGAATTCTAAACCAGTTCCTCTATTGCCCGATGCACGAACGATGCAGCGTCGTAACACACCAACGAGCCTTCGTCCAGCTCTGTCAGACTCACGCTCCGCCCGCCGACAAACCGTGCAGCGACACCAACGTACTTGTACTCGCCGTGCGCGACCTCAAACTTGCGAAACTGCCATCCCCGCGCAGGCTCGCCGTCGACGGAAATGTGTTCGTGCACGACGTCGTACTGTATCCGTCGAAAGTCGAAACCGAGGCCGATGCCGAGCGCTTTCGTGTACGCTTCCTTGAGTGTCCACATCCAATAGAAGCGGCGAATCGCCTCCGATTCTGGGACGTCTGCGGTCAGGGTTGCAAGTTCGAGTGGGGTAAGCTGGCGCGCACGGCATGGATGAGCGGTGGGACAGGTGGACGATGAGGACGACGACAGGGGGGTGCGAACCGTACCTGGCTAGATACCGAATCGGTGAGCTCGCGAAAGGTCGTCCGGGGCGGGACTTTGAGCTGCATGACGTCGACGCCAATATTGTAAGCTGGGGGACCGAGGTCGCCGGTCCCAAACGCCATCGCGATGACGCCCTCGTCGTGGGTAACATTGAACCCGAGCGGGGGATCGATCCCGGGGGTCGTCTGTATCCGGGATGAGGAGTGCAAGAGGGGTGGGGGCTGGAAGAGAGAGACGCACGGAATAGGGTTTGCCGGTGTCTGTCGCGGCAAAGGCGATTGCGTCGCGTGGAATGCCGCGTTTACAAAGGAGCACGCGGGGAAGAAGCGAGCCGATTAGGGAGCCTGGGAGAGGAATCAGGGTGCAATGGGGGAGAGGAAGACAGTAGGAGATGCTGACGGCAGGCGTCCTCACGACGAAGGAATCGAGTGATCTTTGCACGGGCGGGCTGATCGACGAGCGGGAGGGCCGAGTTGTAGAGCTATCGGGAGAGGCATGTCAGTGACGACGAACTGTGGGGGGATGAACATGAGAGCGTACGGTATCGGGGAAGTCGCCCTTGTCGTAGATGATCGTCCAGACTTGCATCGTCGCGCAATCCAAGCAAGTTCACTCCGACTCCGATGTCTCCACCTGCATTTGCCTCCATTGGCCTCTTCATTATCGACCACATCGTCTACGAAGATCAGACCGACTTTGATGAGCAGATCGGAGGTGGAGGCACATATGCCACCATCGGTGCACGCATCTGGTTCGTCTCTCTCCTACATCGCGCGCAAACGCTCGCCGCTCATCCCCGGTCAGGCTGCCCCCCTCCGCCGTCGGGATGATCATCGACAAGGGCTCCGATTTCCCCCTCCATATCCACCAGAAGCTGCTCTCGTACGGCCACGACATGTGGCTCTTCCGCGAGCACGCCGATCGCAAAACCACGCGTGCCCTCAACGCATATCGAGGTGACCTCAGGAGGTCACAGCATCGCTCTCGTTCGATACACACCTCTTCCTAACCGCGTCTCTCTAGCTTCGAGTACCTCACCCCACGCATCAGGCTGACCCCGCGGGATTTGCATGGAACCAGTTTCGCGTGTCCAGCAACCTTGCACTTCATTTGCTCTCCCACCCGCGCCCTGCAAGTAATTTCCGAGGTGGATTGGAAGCCCGCCTTCAGCATCTATGAGCCTATCCCCGTCCGTTCCATCCTCTCTCCATCCCTCGTCCGCACACGATCCATTCACTTCAGGACAGATGCGTTCCCGAGGAATTGCCTGCCCTCATCACTGCCATGGCTTCCATCGATGTCCTCAGGTATACGTACTATGCATCTTGGCGTTTCCGATCGCTCACCTCCAGGCTCCACAGCCCCAATGCGGAAGAGGCATTCGCTCTCCTCTCTTTGTCCTCTCCCGTCACGCGCGACACGGTTCAATCCGCGGCACTTGGCTTCCTCGATCTTGGCATGGGTCGATCTGGAAAAGGCTGTGTGATCATACGCTGTGCTGCACTTGGCGCGTGTATCGCAACCCGCGAAATGGGATGCAGATGGATCGACGCATTTTGGACGCCTCAGGATGCCTCGCGTATCATAGATGTCACTGGTCAGTGCATCCGCAGCATTTCCACACCCATCCCGCCCAACAGACTCGTGAAGGTGCCGGAAATAGCTTCCTAGGGGGCCTTGCCGCTGGATTGGTATTGGAGAATGGCGACATGTTTCAGGGTACGTGCGTATCCAGCGCGGCCGGCCCTGCATCTCAGCGTGCACTGCAGCTGCATTTTATGCATCCGTATCGGCGTCGTTTACCATCGAGCAACAGGGGTTGCCATCGTTGTCGGTCAATTCGGAGAGCGGAGTGGAAGAGTGGAACGGGGATTCTCCTCGTCGGAGACTCGAAGCATTACGCCAACGCCAGACTGGTCAAGAATGATAACGTAGTCGAACGTGTATAATACCCTCTCCGTCCATTACGCTTGTTGCTGGGGTTGTGCAAATTTGGCCCGGCTTAGTGCAAACAGCTCCTCCTGCTTCGCTTGAAGCTCCTCTGGCGTCAGGCCAGAGTCCTTGATCTTGTCTGCCTTTTTCTCTCGGTCCTGTGTACAAAATGAGCAGAGCCCCGAGGCGATGCAAGGTGTTCACCTTTTGCTGTTGTTTGTGGTCCTTCAAAACGTCCTCCACCTCGGACGTAAACGAATCGAATCCGAGGCGCTGCAAGCGGTCGTAAGGCATAGTTACTCGGAACAGCCGCCGCGCGTACCTTGAGCGCACCGATGATGTGCTCCGGTGCGATTGTCTTTTTCGATTCTTGTTCACATATTTCGTTTGCCTCGGACGAAATCAAATGGATGAATTCTGGTTGGGTCGCGAGCGTGAGTGGCTGGGAATGCCGTGGAGTTGTCGCAATGGATTGTTCACCTACACAGCACTCGATGACGAGATCTCGTGTATCTTTGGCGCACGTCACCTCGTTGGGGAGTAGTTCTGGAGGGTATGCGGGTAAACTAAGCGGGTGTGGGTGTTTTTGGGAGCTATGCGCGCACCGCTGATCATTTTCGAGACGGTCGCTTTTGGCAAGGAAAGGTCGTCATCTGCGGAACCGGAGCCAACGTGTCCCTCGCGGTCTGACATGAGTACTAGTGAGTGTGTGTTACGATCATCGAGTCCGCGGGGCTCACACCTAATACATTTCAAAGTCCGACTCTACTTACTGACAACGCATCCATGTCCACCGTGCGCACGACTTTCCTCATCGTATACGCACGCTCGTTCTGACCCCGGGCCATCAGGTAAACCCAGTCAACCCCAAGCCGTTCATGCAGGAGCTTACCGGCAAGCCCGTCTTTGTCAAGCTCAAGTGGGGTCTGGAATACAAGGGTTTCCTCGTCAGCACGGACGGATACATGAACCTCCAAGTGAGCCGTCCGTCCGACCCGCTCCTTGATGTCGTCTGATCCTCCTTTTCCAGCTCGCCAACACAGAGGAGTTTCAGAATGGCGCGTCCACGGGGACTCTGGGCGAAGTCTTCATTCGGTGCGTATACTAACACGCCTTTTGAGGTGTATCACTGACGCGAACGCGCCAAGGTGTAACAACGTGCTTTATATCATAAGTGTCTTTGTTCTTTGTCCTCGTCTCATGCTGAATCACGTCGCGTTTCCACAGAGAGGCACCTCCGGAATAGATCGCGCTTGTATCTCTGTACCAAAAAAAAATGTCTGTAGTTCTACTAGTTGCAACGCGATGGTGACGGCACTGATAGAGATCTGGAAGGATCGTGATCATGGATCTGGTCTCGATCAAGAATACTTTTCCTTTCTTTCTTTTATTTTTCGCATCAAACAGCATGGCCGAGCCTGTGGCATCTTGCTCAGGCTCGACCTGCAGTGTGTGGCTGTGCACATCGACAGAGTCATCACTTCTTCACACACTACCACCACTAACTACAATGGCCAAGTCTCTTCGTTCCAAATCAAAACGCTCCTACCGCGCTAAAAAGCGCATGTCTGGAAAATATGCCGCAGCCGACGCCGCTCGTCTCAACAGACTCCACACCAAACTCGCAGCCACCAAGGACAGGGCATGCCCCCTACCGCCAGATGGTGACGCTGATGGCGAGGCAGATGAAGATGCTGCAGAGGACCAGCACATGGTGGAGGAAGGTCAGGGTCAGGTTCAGGTTCAAGGTTCGTACGATCTCGTGGCCTTGTATGCGTGCTTGGGGGTGCTTCACCCGCGGCTGGTGACCCCAACGAACCTGGCGCTGGTTGGGTTCGCGGGAGAATTTGGAGGGAAGTTAAACGGGCACGATGTATGGGTTTAGGAGTGTGACGGAATGAGATCAGAATGGAATAGATTGGATCGGACGGCGGACAGTGATGGCACGCGTTGCATCGAGGACGATCAAGTTGACGTATGCGCATTCTTTTCTCTTCTTCCAGGTGATGTATCGATTACGGTCCAAGGCGGAGGTGTGTCGAGTTTTAATATATTCTCTCTCTCTTTTATATTTCGTACGCATCGTCGTTTACGTCGTAATTTTCGGAAATTCTAGATGGGATGGCTCTCGATGAACCTCGGGGACCAACAGCTGTATCGACTCATGGTCCACGTGGCTCACGACGAGAGGAGTGGCGCAAGTCGAAAGGAATGGACCCCGTTCCGAAGCGTCATGGCATAAATCGCCAGGGTGGTCTGGCAGCACGAAGGAAAGCAGGGAGGCCGTCGCGCAGGAGATGAGGATGGTGTCTTTTCTCTGCTGTACGGAGTCTCTAGCCACCGTATACCATCTGACCAAAATAATTCCTATTAGACAGGGAACCGATAGTGTACGACGTTGACACGCAAAAGAAATGCTATGTTATAAAAAGTGGCAAGATGTTCCGCTGGTGTGCTATGTACTCCCTCAGTCTCCCATGGGCCTTTCCTGGTTAGGAAGGCAACTATTCTGTGCTCCCTACCCTCTCCGCACCGTCCGATCTTGTACACATAATTCCCGCCCCATCTAAACAACCGACGGGTAGGAATTATATTTAGATGGCATGGGTTCGCTTTCGGCGGCCTTCTTGATGACCGACTCCACCGAATAGACGCCGCCTTCTTGCTGTGTCCATTCAACATAGGTCGGCAACTTCAAGTTGGGCGTGCTCGGCTCTGGTGCAGAATCGCCAGTCCTGCAAAAAAAAAAAAAAATCATGGTCACAGCCATTTAGTTGCCGACGATGACGCACCCAAGTTCGTCAAACGTCACCGCGTCCGTCCTGTGATGAGTTTGCGGGACCGACGGCTTTTCTGCAATGACGGAGCCAGCATCAACGATGTACGCGCGAAAAAAAAAAAAAGAAAGAAAGAAAAAAAAAGGGAGGGACTGAACTGTAACGACTGGCGATAGTACTGATGATGTTGAACGTCGGCATCGAATAGTGGTTGGGGCGCTCGCCATATTCCTTGAGACGGATGACGGCGCGGCACGCCGCGATCGCTCTGTTCAAAGTATAAGGGTCGCTTTTCGAGGGCAGCACGCAGGTCCATGCTTACGAAGTAGTGGCTGCGGGGACCTAGAACGGATGTGTCGACGGGTTACGCGCCTGAAAACAAGAAGAGTACTCACTGTTGCAATGCTTTTTGGGGATGCATGGCGTCAGGAATTGATCTACTAAAAAGAAAAGCCAACGACGTACACGTTCATTTCGTCTATAGGCAACGTTAGTTGTTTATGTCGAGCCAAAGCAGACGAAGCTCACCGTTGAAATTCAAAAGATTCAGTACCTGGACCGACCATTAGTCCACTGTCTTTGCTAGCATAGAGTTACACACCGCAGGTATGGTGTTACACATTGATGTGACCAGAAAGTAGATCAACCCGTCACGAAACAAGAGACCGGAGAGCCCCGAGCTCTGTCGAGAAAATCGTCCAAGGACGATAGTTGTGAGGATAAGAATAACGAAATCGAATGCCATGGCTGCTCGGAAAAGTCGGTGAAATCGAGCCACGTAAAAAAAGAAGGAAGGTAAACCCACTGGAGAAGTAGTTGAGGTTTAGCAAAAGATGGTTCGTACTATCTACAACACATGAGTTAGAGGACGGGTCCCAGATAGCTTTGACGATGTTCATGCCGCGAATCAGGATACCCCACTGTCCGAGAGAGAGGATTCCGATGGTAAGTGTCACCCATCTGTCCCATTCCCAGAGGGCGATGCTGCGGGAAGATCAGCAGTCCATATCGGACGGTCAACGGGAGCGACGTACGTCCTGATCATCAAAGACGTTGAAGCACTGGCAATCGTGGTGTTGCCGGCAACCTAAATCCAACGCGATGAGTTCTTCGTCATTGAGTCCAAGTAGGAGTCAGCACTCGCCGAGATGAACGTATACAAAGCCTAGTCAGAGTCAGTTACCTTGCTTCCGACCAGATGCTTGTACTCACACCACAGTTCACCTGTTATATTCAAATGGTCAACTTGAGATATGAAAGGCAGCAAGAACCAAGTCACCTCAGAGGAGACGTTTAACGAAATTACCCTGACAGCCACCGCATCAGTGGCACGAACAACTACGTGAATCTACGCTTTAAACTTACAGTCCGACGAGCGCCCACACCATTCCATACCGACAAAGGAAGAACGGAACTTTACAGTCAATCAGAAAGCAGCGTAATAATTTCGGATCGAAATCAAAAGCGCACTCTAAGGGGGGGAAGTTCAGCGGGTAATTTTCTGTTCCCAAAAACCCACGTACCAACGGCCAACCAAATTTGCGTTTTCCTTTGACGAGGGAGATCTCAAAGTCGAACGTGGATATGATCTCCCAAATGTACAGCCCAAAAAATACATGGACCACGTTGTTGAAGTTGACTGCGCAATCCAAATTGGATGAGAGGGGAAACAAAGACCAGGTAGTGACGAGGATACGCACCCGCCTCCGTGGCCATGGCGTGGGGATCCTTCCAGTTAACCATAGGAATGAATTGGAGTAAAGATATAGTTCAAAAGAAACAATGTCGTTGGGAACGTAAAAAAACCGGGTGGAAAGAAATGTGGGGGGGGGGACCTTTTGTGATGTTTTCAAAGCAAGGCGCAGCATTTATGCAGTTCAAAGTAACCAGGGACTCGCACCGAACTGATCCCTTGAGCCCTACATAGATCCCTGGTATTGGTTGACCGATCTGTTACGTATCCTCGTTAGTGACTTCTGTCGATGTATAGGAATGTATCTTTGCATGTCAAACGGCGATCTACTCAAAACGTGCAAGACTTTCGCCGTTAAACCGAAAAACCAAATAACGAACCGGCGGGCATATTGACCTACCACAAAATATTTTTCAAGTTTGCCATTCCGAGCATAGACTTGATCGACTGAACGGAAGCAAATATCGGAAGATACAGGAGCCAAGGTTCCGACTTCAAGCCCTGATCGGATCTTCGATCCCGTAGCAGTCTAGGCCCTGGTTGCCCTCCTACAGACTTTACCTTATCACGACTCAACTCGATGATCTTGGGTCGCCGTTTATTACGCGACGCGCCACACGTGAAAGCCCCGAATTCAAGCTCAACAATGGCCAATATTTTATAGTCAGCAAGTCAGACAAAGAGCCGAGATTCAACTACACCAGACTAGAATGTTTCCGTCCGCTCCGGCACTAATGAGCCAGGGTTGCTTGGCCACCCATTTGACCTGCAAAACTCCAAGACCGTCGTTCACATCGTGACCCCGGAGGATTTTCAAGGGCACAATCAAGGGATCGGTCATCAGGTCACTGTAAACGCGTCCGTGGAAGATTTGGATTGTTCCATCGTCCGAGGAGGACGCGAAAAGTGGATAACTCGGATGAAAGTGCAAAGATCGGATGGCCCGTGTATGGTACCTGCAAGAAACCCGAAATGAGCATTCCGTAAACATAGTAGCGGGGAATGGACTACCGCAATATTTTATACGGCTTATCATTAAGCTCTAGATCGAACCAACATAGTTTCTTATCGTAACCGCCTACGATGACATGGTCCCCTGAAGGGTGAATGTCCAATGAGGAGATCCACTTTATCCCCGGCATTAGCGTCTTGATCAACTTTTGCTCCGCAAGGTTGTATAATCGAACATAGCGTTGAGTCTAGGTGAATGGTAAATGAAGCAAAATATTTTAAAATATTTGCGCTTTTGCTTACCGCGACGAAAAAGTGTGGTTTAATGGGATGGAACAACACTAGTTGCACGGTACCTTTGATCTTCTTGAATGGAGCCTGGGAATGTCTACGAGACATCTGATGGATCCAGACACTACCCTGGTTCTCCGTGCTTGCTAATCGCAAACGGGAAAAAAAACTTTAGAAATATCACACCGGGTACCAAAAGTTGCACATACAAACTGTGGCGAGGTAATCGCCTTTTCGGTGCCATGCAATTTGTTTCACCAGGCCTGATGCAGCAGGTAACGAGATACTCAGCATGATGCCATCTTCTTGCCCCGGGGAAGACGTCCATTTCACAGGCGAAGGTGCAGCTGGAGGGAGTGTAGCAGGAGTAAGGGTAGTCTGAGTGGGGTGCAGTACGACGGAAGGTAAATTGGGGGGGATGATGAACTGCAGCTTATCCTCCCTAGAAACCCGGCGTAAAGTTATCAATCGAGACTGATTTAGAACTATGACGTACGTGCCAACGACGAAATAGCTGGTGTCCGTCCGTGGACACCACTCCACTGCTCCAATCTTACCATCAAAGTGCCACTTCCTAACCTCTCGCCCGACATTCACTTCCCACAGACTGATTTTCCCGTTGTCATCGCCGCTGACTACCCAAGCACCATCAGGACTTGTGGAAATACATCGAACCCTTGCGCCTGCGTGCGTGAAGGTGAGGCAACGATAGTTTGGGAAGGGTCGCAGGCTGCTGGGACTTGGGAGTTTCGGAATAAGGCTGTTGGGATCGATGTTGAGCCGAGTCCGCTGTATTCGCGGCGCAAGATATAAATCAAGCAGGCGATTGAAACGTTGTTGGATAAACTGGTCATAGGCCGGAACACGTCGCAAGGACGAGTACTTTTGAGGGAGGTAGTTGTGCTCGCGATCTTCGGGATCGGTGTGCTCCCATTCTTTTTGCTCCACGTCCGTGGGGAGATACTCTTCCGGGGGGTTATATGATTCAGCATGAGTGGGGAGAGCAGGCTTAGGAGCAGGAAGGGGGGGCGCCTGGTTGGATGGTGGCTCATTCCAGATGGCGTAGAACTGAGGCTTGTTACCAGCAGTCTTTGGTTTCGAGCCAACGATGCGGCCTTGGCGTATGGCACGAACAATTTTCATAATCTGCTGCGTGGTCAACTGCAAGTTTTATTCAGGAGATGGGTCCTAGCACCTTTTTCTTCTCCCATTTACTGGGAAGCCAGCGACGCTTGGGTTCGGGTGCCGCGGAAAGAGGCATAACTTCTTCTTTACCCTTCCCAGTAAACCACTCGATGGTGGGTTCATATGGATCGTAGTCAGCATCCGGGTTTTCGCCAGCCTGTAGCCTGCGGATAATATCCAACTCTTCTGGAGAGAGCGGCTTGTTCATTTGGGTGTTTTTATCCCAAGCAGATGTCCTGCTTGAAGATGAACGGTAGCATTCCCGAAAGATAATGGGCGACAAACCAAGAAGTTGGGTCCTCGACAGTCTCCAGAAATCTATCCAGTTCGTCTCCCTTGGCCGGACGGAGCACGCGTTTTCCATTGATGTTGTAGCCAATATGAGGGAGATCGTCATACCAGTGTGACGGAACATTTCCGACGCGATTTGGATCCTGAGTACGCATCATATGTTAATGCATCATGGACATTCATTTGGAACGGCACACGTACATCCTCTGTGGACGAATCCGAGTCATACTCTGGCACAATCTCTGGGTATATGCGTTTGGGGTGGCCAGTGATTTCAGAGATGATATCTTTCGACTTTGGAAATATGTGTATGTCCGAGCCTGAGTCCAAGTCCGAGTCCGAGGGTGAGCTCTCTTCGTCTTCCTCACCTTCCTCCTCCTCGTCCTCTTCTTCGTTGCTTTCATCGTGCGACCCGCTGTCACTTCTCGCGTCAATCCCCGGAAATTCGTCTACTTCCTCATCCGACTCTTCGCGGTCCCCCTCCTCCCCCTCGCGCCCTTCCTCGTCACTCGACATCACCAGCCGGACGGCTTCTGCGAACGCGTTTTCGAGTTCTTCATCGTGTTCTGGCTCTTTCCTCTTCTTTTGGTTAGCTTGTGCCATTTCTCCGCAGCCTCCGTATACACCAAATGGTGGTTCGTCGTCGCAGGAGATCTCACAACGATGTCTCTCGAAAAAGATGATCTACAAATACACATGCGTATTACGTAAGCACCTGAAGATACAAACGCACACGCTTGTTGTCTATTGGCGCAATCACCTGGCCCCGATGTCCTCACGAGCATATATAGGCACACTAGCAGGCGCATACTAGTAGTCGGGGATACAAATAGGATTACACAATATATGCATTACGAATGTCACAAAGCCACTGCCTGAACAGGAGCGCAAAGGTGTCCACCATAGTCGCCATAGTTTTGTTGAAGTGTCCACGAAGCCACAGGCCAGTGGTCGGCGTACGCCCTACTTCATTCATGAAGTATTCCGGGCGCTCACCATCCACGATCCGGATTCCGATGTCCAACCTGCAGAAGATGGCAATAGAGGGCTTTCCGCCCATCTCCCTCGTTTCCCGCAAGACAAGGGACTTCCATACAGCAAGAACAAAGTCCTCGAAGTCTTTCTTTGCAGACTCCCGAGTCACGTGTGTTCCGTTATCTGGGTTGATCAGATACTCTCGCCATTGGTCCCAGTTTGTAGGTTTCTTGTCTCCTGTCATCCTCTCGCTGAAATATATTTATCAGAATTGCCTTCCAAATTGTAAGACAAGGAAATGGACCTACTGCACTTCTGGAAGAGTACGAAACGACTCCACAAGAGTGAAGTTGTACGTATCTGTCGTACCCACCTGGTATGTATGCACAATACTCACAATCCTTCCTCCAATTACAAACACCCGCCATTCCCCAATTTGTTTCAGGCTCTCGACATATTCCTGGGCCATCCAGAATTCTTCACCACATCGATTGCGCTCCAGGTAATCCCATGAACGGACTTGTGGTATTTGTCCGGGGAATATAACGTTGTTTCCGCATTCACTATTGCTTCGTTTCAGAACGGCGTCGGCTCGTATTTCATCCCCTTCATTGAGACGTATGGTATGTGGGTGATACCGATGTCCCATGGATGCGATCGCTTGCAAGTGCAGCAACGTAGGCCATTTCGATCCAGTGTGTCGCGCCTGCGTAACCGGTGGCCATATTTGAACCAACCTTGCCATCAAGTGGAGGTTATCTTCATACTGTTTGAATTCAGCTTCGGACAGCCCGTATTTGCTTGCAGGAGAGCTTGTTGTACCGCATCTTCAGCTAGATGCTGTGAGTGAATGGGACGCCAGACATACCGATGTTCAATAAAATAGTCTACCCCTCCAATCACGCAATCCATAGTTGCAATATTATTCCATTCCTTCTGCTTTTCATTTGGGTGCATTATAATGTCTCTGAAATATTCCCAAGACATGTAGATGACATGAAATGCCTTGCCGTCATCGTACTTGCCTACCTGAAGCATAAACCAAAGCTAAATTGGTTGAGGAAACACTGATAAATTGTGTAAAGATAGGCAAACTCACCCATTCGCTTATCAAAACATATACTGTTTCTTTTGAGCTCCCTATCTTGAACACGAGTTGCTTCAAATCCTTGATTGACTCGTATTGGTCCTCGGTGATTTCTCGAGTGACCCATGCCAAATCCGACTCGGCGTGTGTCTTTCGCATTGCCCGACTTGGATCAGGAACATACAATATTTCGAACAAACGAGTCTCCGACGACTGCAGTGGATACCGACAGCCGTTCCTGCTCAAAGCCATCGACCCGGACGCTGGCAGTGTTGAGTGATTCTCTACCAGTGATGCTTTGGACACATTCGAGGACGTCCTGCTTGATAGCGGGTGCAGTATCGACGGACCTGGAATGAGATCGTCAATTTTCATCCCCTCCTCGTCCTCTTTCATCTCCTCGTCTTCGTCTTCGGCCATTTTCCTGTCCTCCTCATCCATGTTCCTCTCGTTCTCCGCATGTGCTGCCTCCTTGACCAATTCCATGTCTACACCTTCCAAGTTTCTGATCGCAGAGAGATACTTGTGTACGAGATAACAAAGAAGAAACACTACCAAAAACTCACATCTTGAAAATCCTTTTTTTCTCCTCCCTGGTGAGAGGTTGGAGGTTCAGACGATGCAGTTCCTTGGACGCGTCTTCCATAGAAAGGTGTCGAAGGATCTCTTTTCGAGTGAGATTCCGTGTGCGATCATATCGGATGGCGCCAACTGAGAGTGCGCCATATCCAGGGCAACGAGTGCTACACTTTGAATGCACACTCTTGTTACGTGCATGTCGTGCACATGATCCTCCGTTTCGTGGTTTGACATACAAGCCCCTATTTCCGCCGCATCCACAGGTGTGGATGCAGACCTCGTATCCCTTCATGCGAGGACGTGGCATGGAATTAATGGAAGTGTAGGAAGGAGGTGAGAGGATCGGACCCAACGAGTAGTCACGTGACTACATAGTGAAAGTTGGATTGACAGTCTTTTGAACGTACAAGATGGTGAACTACGGAGGAGGTACGCACAAAATCAACTAAAACGTCGTACGCCACGCTCACAACATGGAATAGACGAAGTCTCTGCGATCGTGGTCGACATGGGCTCGTCGTCCGTCCGAGCAGGCTACGCGGGGGACGATACTCCAAAGGCGATCATATCCTCTCACTA
>JBBPPG010000634.1:0-15932 GCA_038091855.1 Leccinellum luteum
CCGGACTGGACTGGACAATCGGTTCGGTCTTTTGCGGTCCAGTTCCGGTCCAGTTACGGTTTTTTATCGGTCTTAGGACCGGACTTTAAAACACTAATTCTGGTTGCTTGTTTGACATCACCCTGAGATTGAAATCAGCAAATTCCCAAATCCTATGATGCAAGCCAAGCTCTACTTGACTGAGATAATGTTGTACCAACAGATATGTGACATCTCTTCTTGGATCTAGCTCTTGTCAATACTTGATGGAAAGAGATTGAATTTCAGACAACACAGCATTGACGAGGCTTTCATCCCCTGTAAAAATACCTATTCCCACCAGCGTGTTGATTGCTATCAGGTTCTCAGGGTTTGTTGAGAGACTAGATCACTATGAGCTATCTAGATGAAAATATAGGACGACACTCTTTACCTGTCCAACAAAAGTGTCTTTGCAAACTCCTCTGTTCTGATTGCCTACTGGCACATGCATTGAGCAAGCAGCACAGTAATATGGGTATGACTCAGAATAAGGTGGTTCTCCCCTGAACTACTTAAGGCACTCTGGAAGGTCATCAATGCGGACTGCAGATCCTCAAGTTTGAACTGTGCTAATCATACCCTGAAGAGCACTTGCACTCTCAGAACCTTCATCTCTGCATCATTATAAGAACCTTCTTTGGGAAGAAGTCCGAGAACTGTCTTGAATGATTCAATAGCACTGTTGTGATAGCTGAGGCCAAGTTTCAGCCAAGCTAGGTTTGAGTGGGCGATCATGAACTTGACAACCATGTCTTCGAATTCCTCGTAAGTGGCTTCCAACAAGATGAACACACAAGAGATCCATTGCATCCCTTCTTTGAGCTGGTTCAAACACAAAAGGCCCAAGAGGTGGAGAGCACAGGGGTCTTGTGGGCACCATTGGACATAGCAGTTGAGAATAAAGAATACAGAAAGGACATCCTCTTTAATACCACCTTGGAAGCAAAGTTCGTGAGGAGATATCTGCTGATACCTGAATCATGTTGGGTCTAAATTCCAGCATCCAGCCTATCTTCTCCATCAATTGTCCTGCAAGTGACGATCTCGACAAGGTCCCATTCCCGTTCATTGGCAAATCTTTCTGCAAGTCTTCTAGCAGCGTCTGCTTCTTGTGGGTCAAGTTTGAATGCTTTCTGGAAACATTTGAAGGCTCAAGTGAGATCAGGTGGGTCTGCAAACTCAGAGTGATATATACTAAGAGAAGTGTACATGGGGGCATATGTCCAGTTGAGCTTCAGAGAACTGATAAAGTAGGAGAAAGCTTCTTCTCAGAAGTCGACTATGCTTGAAACATCAGTAATTTGTGCATAGCCTTATCCGGCCTTATCTGGAATTTTTTGGTAATTTTTTAGCAATTTTTCCCATTGGGTCACAAAGTCGTGCAAGTCAATCAAGGCCACTCATTTTCTTGAATCCGACTTGTGCGACAATTTTATTGCCCTTTTCACACTTGGGGTGAAGTGCCTCAATTGGAAAAATTAGAAAAAGTGAGTTAAGGTGCACATATCATTGATTAAAAACTACACTTTTTGCACTTGGGAAGGCATGTTTCAATGGCAAAAAAGGGTTAAAAGTGATGCAAGACGAGTGATACTGTCTGTTGGAAAAATTAGATGGATATAAAAAGGGATATGAAAAGGGATAGGGTAATCAAAGCAGTCAAGAATCTGAAAAAGCAGCAAAAAGATGTATAACAAAGCCCACACAGCAGTGCAATGCTATATGTGACTTCAGTGACTTGCTCAGCCATACAGACAGATAGTTTAGATCTAGAGAATTGTCAGTTTCTCATGGTAGTACGGACTAAGTTCCCAAAATAAATACCAAAGTAAAGTGGTATCAGCATCAGAGAAGCTAAAGCTAGTTAGACCACAGTCATTATACTTACATCCCTGTTGCACTGATAGTCTAGAAAAATTACAAGTTAAAAAATGTGTGGAGGTTTAAAATGTTTAGTACCACTCTCTCATGCCACATGTTTAGGGCTGACCTTTTTTTGCCTTGAATGCCCAAATGTGCCTATGTTTTCCATTGCCCTCACTCACTACACTATCCAACACAAACAACAATATAAATAAGACAGGACATGAACGAGGACAATCCAACAACATGAATGACGAGCAGGACTTGAGGATCAATGTTTAATGACAATGACTCAGTGAGTACATCTTGTTCTCATCTTCATCTGCACCATTCTTACTATCTCTGCAACAACAACAACAATAACACAATATCGCCTTGCCACCATCTGCATCACATCACACCGCATTCCCTCCCTCTCCTTCACTCACACCATATCACAGTGATGTGATAACAACAAACGTGAAGCGAGGTGACGATCATGCAATGATGATGATGAGCAAGGAGGGGGAAGGGAAATGTATTAATGTAACAACAGTGAGGATGAGGACGATGAATGCATTGACATGGTAGCCGAGTCACAATGAGCGACATGACAACAGAGCTATGGCAAAGAATGCCAATGACAACACAACACTGGCATAATGCCAACTAGCAATGCGATGACAATGCAATGTCAATGAACATGAAGATGAGGGAGTAGACAGAGACGACGATACCTGCAATAATGTGACAACTCGGCAATGATACAACAATGATAATGCAAGGACAGTGCAAATGTAAATGCCACAATAGTGACAAACTTGAATGTGCCTCCCTCTCCCTTCTTCAGAAGCTACTGTGATCCACCATATGTTGCCAGCAAGTTTAGCTACCTTAGTATCAGCACATCATGAACTTGCATTACAGTTAGTATGCTGTGATAGAAACTATTATACTTGAATTAATTTTTCTACTTTGTCTGCTTTTCCAATTGTGACTTATGAAAATCCCTGATGCACTGGAGCAAAAGTGTCTCACTTGAGCAAAGATATCCTACTCAGTGGGCTTTGGCCATACCTTTTACTAATTTAGTCCCTTTTGGCACTTTTGGTTGGCGCGCCAAGTGTACCAATTTTGGATAAGGCCATGCACAAATTACTGATGAATAAGAAATAATCAGCAAGCAGATGAAAATGTGAACCAACCTCCTATTTCCCAGCAACCTTGCCTAACACACCATAAGCATCAAGCTCAATCTATGTCATGCTTCTCCCCTTGTAGATCATTCAACACTTCCTTCAATGTCTATCCATTTGGATTCTATTGGAGCACTTGCTGATGAAATTTCAGATAACTGCCAGTTGTTATTCAGTCCAGTGAATTATCCCTACTATACATACACTATGAGTGTGCACCATGGCAACAATGGCATGCCATGACAATAACTATTACCCTTGCTCTTGCCTTTTTCATGTCTGCCTACTAGTAATTTCTTTTCTACTAGACATAAACCAGGAAACATTTGAATGGCATAATGGCATAATAGCCTTGTTGTGGGTCTCCAGACATTCTAGTTTGAGGAAGCCTATCAGCAAAGTTTTAAGTTAGCTCATCACTTCTCAAAATTGAATGTTGGGCTTCAAATATTAAGGTAACTAGTATAGTGTGATATGTTACATCACAGTAGTTCATTTAAAAATACTCAAACTCAAACTATATTTTTGGGGCTTAATGGATGGCCTCAAAAATACTTGTATTAAGGTCGTAAGGTTAGATATGGTAGTTCTATCACTAGTGTGCTCTCCATGTCAATTGGCTAAAGTCAGATTTTTTGACTCCAAGAAAGTGAAACTTAACCCTAACCCCAGTTGGGGTATATCTGCCACATAAGATATAAACATCTATTACTACATTATCAGGGATCCTTTGATGTGAAGAGTATTTCTTCACTATATAGTTCAACTGTTTGAGAGATAGACCATGCCTAATGGTAGACTATGAAAAAACAAAGCATTGAAGATAGAAATGACAGAAATATACCTATATGCATTCATGTAATGCCAGCAGTGATTGAAGTAATGGCAGATATTGTTAATTCATTTGCCAAAATGGGTTCTGAAAACTCATAATGTACTCTTTGACCAACTTCCTGGACACAGGTGGCATATCTGCACAGTTAGATGCAGTGGAGTCCAAGTCACTGTCAGTGATGTAGTTGAGATCATTCTGAATGACCAGATTGATATACTCATCCAATCTAGTCCAACCCTTGTAGCCACCCCTCTGCGGGAAGACTCTCTGAAAACCCTGGTCCTGCTTTTGACCGAATGCTCATGCTTTACCCTTCATTCCATGCTAACCTTCTTCTAGGTTGAGCATATCCCTTGGAGGCATTCAACCTCACCTACGCTTGACATCACTGATACACCTCACATCTCTGGTAGCCCTTATCAAGGCTACTTGTACTCTAGCAACTCTTGATTGCTCGTCACTCCTGCGACTCACCATTGCTCGTCCTATTGCTTTAGATGATATCCCTTGTTTACAGAGGCTATGCTCGTCCCTACCCAGGCCAAGCATAACAAAAGATCTAGCTTTTTCCTCAGCTACTATCATAGTAAGCCACCACCATTTCTCGCCCACCTCAAAACCCAGACCCTCAACCTTTTTAACCTCTTCTGTCGTTGACAACCCTTGACCCTATTGCTAGCAACACCTCCACAGAACCTTCAATCCACTCAGCTGACGAAGGAGATTTCTCAGACCTTGGTACTCTTCCCACTCAGGAAAACTTGATAATACCCTTGATCTCTTGCGACATCTACATGCCTTCCTGACCTTGCCACCTGACCCAGCACCACCTTTGCCTACTCCCATTGCACCCACCATGTCCTTATCCTTGACGAAATCCTCGTCTCACCCCATGGAGCTCTGCATTGCATCTCCAGAACACTTCAACCGCTCTTATACCAAGGCCACCCCATGGCTTCATTCTGTTGCATATTGTCTTAAAGTTAACAAGGAAGTCTATGACACTGATGCAAAACAAGTTGCATTTGCCCTCTTGTTCATGACCAAAGGGTCTGCCGCTACCTGGGCCCCTACCTTCCATCAATCCACCCTCGCTGATGATGGCACCATCAACACTGGTACCTTCGCCGAATTCTATGCTAAGTTCAAAACCTTGTTCGAGCACCACAATACTATA
Organism: Leccinellum luteum; assembly: GCA_038091855.1. Taxonomy (NCBI): domain Eukaryota; kingdom Fungi; phylum Basidiomycota; class Agaricomycetes; order Boletales; family Boletaceae; genus Leccinellum; species Leccinellum luteum. Next base: position 5,072 of record JBBPPG010000634.1, read on the forward strand.
GGCAATGCTGTCGCCTGGCTCTCTTCTAAAGGCATGATGCAGAAGAGGAAAAGAGAACCTTTTGAACCCTCCCTCATTGAGTACATTTCTCAGTTCCAGAACAATGTTGCTCTATCCAAGATCATAGACAACAATGTACTCATTTCTTACTTTGGTGCCAGTATTCCCCACTCCCTTACTCCGAGTCGCCAGATCTACGCTATGACCAACATCCTCTCCACCATTGACGGTTGGTATAAGCATGCCATCCAGTTCCAGACTTATCATGAATGTGCTAATGAGGTTATCAACCACTCCCATGTCTCTTGTCTTCCAGCATCCACCTGGAACTCCTTCTCGTCCCCCTCCTCATCCCATGATCCAAATGCTATGGACATTAATGCTGTCAAGATTGGCAAACTCACCCCCAATGAGCAGAAATGCTGCATCAAAATGAACCTCTACTTCTGCTGCCGAAAGGCCAGACACTTCTCCACCTCTTGCCCCAACTTCCCCTCTTCCTAACCTTAGCACAAGGTACAATGTGTCAAGAAAGACCTCTCTCATCTGGAGGAAGTTGAAAGTGATGATGAGGACACCATAGGAAGGGTCCATTTTTCTACCAAGAAGGGTTTTTGAACTGGGGACCTCGTTCGATGCAAGGCTCCCCTAGACTTTTGTGTGCTCCTGTACTTGTATCTCAGTCTGCTAAATCCATGCAAATTCCTCTGCAGCTGATTGTTTCTTCACACACCATGAAAGTCATTGACACGCGCGCTCTTGTTGACAGCAGTGCTGATATTTCCTGCATTGACTGGCAGTTTATCAGGAAACATTGTCTCCCCACCAAGAAACTTGCCACCCTGATCCTCATATGAAACATTGATCAATCCACAAATAAAAATGGACAAATTCATTCCACTTGCACCCTCTACATCAACATCGAAGGAGTATCACAACAGGTACTCTTCCATGTCATGTCCTGCAGCAAGGAAAACGTTATCCTTGGCCTTTCCTGGTGTTACGACTGGTCCAGATAGGATTGGTCATAGACTCAAAGTGGAGTACTGAGGCTAAGGCAAGGGTTAAGGGCTAAGGTACAAGGGTCAACAAGATCTGAGTATACTGAACTTCGAGTGCTATGGGGATCGGAGGGGATGAAGGGCTATGAGTCTCAATGTTGAGAAGCTCAAGGACTAAGGAGGCAAAGCCTACGAGGGACAAAGGATGACAAGGGTGGCTAAGAGCAGTGATATTCGAGTAGCTCTAGCTTAGGGTTACATAGCGGAGGTGATAGACTATATATACGAACAAGATGGAATGCCGGGGAATGGTATGGAAAAGAGTGAGTCATCCGCAGTGTGGAATGAGTCAGAAACTGCAGGTGGCTATGTGTACAGTAAGCTCAGATCAAGGAGATGAATCATCCATAGTATGGAGAGAATTGGAAGCTGCAGATGGCAGTGCGATGGAAATGAGGAATGGTGTGTAATCTGCAAAGGAAATATCGAAGGCGACACAGATGTCTAAAGTACAGTTAAGGTGGCATGACTCACAGCATGACTCACTAGGGTAGCATGACTCATAGAGGACAAGAAGAAAAAGTGAAGGGAAGCAAAAAAAGAAAGAGAAGAAAACAGGCATATTGTAACACCTGGCTCTGCTCCATGAATACCTTGATCAACTGGAAATCCCAGATGATGACCATTGACAAATCTTGCAATCAAAGCAAGAACCTCTATGCAGCCTATGTTGCTGATTTCCATCACCATGACCCCCACTTTTGCCCCCCTCAAGTTACTCCATTCAAACCCCCTTGTCACATAAACATCTCTCCTGAGACCCAGGAATGACTTCACCCATTCCTTGACTTCAACAATGCCGATGCCTACGTTGCCTGTGCCCGTGAAAACCATGTCATCTATTGATGCATCCGCAGTGTTCATCATTTCGCTCCCCTAGGGTCTGCAGTGCTATCTGCAGGCACCTTACCACCGCCATGGAGCTCGCTGCTACCGCAGAAAAGATGAAACCACCCCCAGTACTCCTCTTGGAATATGCTGAGTTTGCTTCAGTCTTCTTGGAAGACACCTTTGACCACGTTTCCCCATCAAGACTCTATGATCATGAGATTAATCTCAATGATATCTTCACTCCCAAGATTAGGAAAATATATCCACTATCCTCTGAAGAACAGAAAGCCATGGAAGATTTCCTGGAGGAAAACCTCATCTCAGGAAAGATCTGACCCTCAAACTCTCTCCAAGCCTCTCCTTTCTTCTTTATCAAGAAGAAGGATGTGAAACTCTGCCCCTGCCAAGACTACCACTACCTCAATGAACATACAGTTCATGATGCCTATCTGCTCCCCTTGATCTCCAACCTCATCGACAAATTTAAGGACACAAAAGTTTTCACCAAGTTCGACGTTCGTTGGGGCTATAACAATGTTCATATCAAAGACGGACACTAGTGGAAGGCTACCTTCATCACCCATAAAGGGCTCTTCGAACCAACCATAATATTCTTTAGTCTTTGCAATTCCTCCACCACATTCCAACATTTCATAAATGACTCCTTCCACGATATGATCACTGAAGAATGGTTGATCATCTAGATGGACGACCTCCTGATATTCTCCCCTGACTCGGATCTTCATGTCAAACATACCCACCAAGTTCTATAGCATATGCAGGAACTTCACCTCCACCTCCATCTCTCTAAGTGCAACTTTGCTATCTCCAAGGTCAAGTATCTAGATATGATAGTGAAATCTGGCCAGATTGCCATGGATCCTGTTAAGCTTGACGGCATTGCGGCTTGGCCAACTCCCACAAAAGTCAAAGAAGTACACTCTTTCCTAGGCTTTGCCAATTTCTATCGCCACTTTATTGTGAACTACTCCATTCTCGCTTGACCCTTGATTGACCTCACCATCTAAGAAGAACGCGCCTTGGTCATGGTCTCCCTTCTGCGAAAATGCCTTTGCTGTGCTCAAATGGATATTCTTGTCCAAACCTGTCCTCTGTCTCCCTGATCTCTCTATCCCCTTTGCCATCACCACTGATGCTCTCAAATATGCCTTGGGAGCTATCATTCTCCAGACCGACATCAATGGTGACTGGCACCCATGTTCCTATCTCTCCTAATTGTTCTCTCTGGCTGAATGCAACTACAATATCTTTGATCATGAACTCCTCACTATTATCCATGCCCTAAAGTCGTGGCATTATTATCTCCATGGCTTCTCATTCCCTGTCCAAGTCTTTACAGACCACAAAAACCTCATGTACTTCTAGCAGGCACACCACCTAAACTGCCGACAAGCTTGTTGGCTCCTCAACCTCGCCAACTTCAATTTAAAAATTATCCATGTTCCCAGTAAACTCCTTGCCAGGCCCGGTCCCAATGCTGTCTCCCATTGCTCTGATCTTTGCCTCGAAGGACCTGATAATGATCAAACAGTCCTCTTCCCTGACTCTCTTTTCATAAACCTCATCGACACCACACTATAGAACCACATTTCTTCCTCATTAAAAGACGATCTCCTTGTTTTGCAGGCCCTCCAAGCTCTGGATGATCAGATTCCACCTGCATTTCGGTCTCATCTTGCCGACTGGCAATGTGACACAGGTGTCCTCTCCTTTAAAGGTCACATCTACATTCCCCCCAATAAATCACTCTGACACTCCATCCTTGAGCGATGTCATGATCACCACACTGCCGGTCATCCTGGTTACCTGAAAACTCGCCAACTTGTTGCTTCTGAGTTCTGGTGGCCTAGACTTGCTCAATATGTCCAAAAATATATCAAAGGCTGCACTACATGCCAGTAACACAAAGTGAACACTCCGAGTCATCCCACATTACCCCTGCTTCTACCTATTCCTTCCTCCTGCTCTCGCCCATTCCAGCAGATACATATCCTGTGATCTGATCACTGACCTTCTGGAATCCTCTGGATTTGATTCTCTCCTGGTCGTGGTAGACCATGGCCTTATGAATGTTACAAACCTCGTTTTTAACCCTTTATTTTATCTTTCGATTCATTCTTTTCGAGTCACGTGACCTGCTTAGTCAGCCATCACATGACCAGTCACGTGACATCACCTGACCTTATCACTTATCTTCTTATCCATGACATCATAACACGTGCACACCTCATGTAGTTAATACTCCCACACTCGTGAGAACCATTTAACCTTATATAGTAGTAGTAGATAGCTTATCGTCAGACACAGCTTGGTCTGTGCGCATGTATCAGTAGTATATATACTTGAATGCAACGACCGAACAAGCCAGTCTTGTTCTGGTCGGATTTCCCCTTCCACAACTACTCCTACTCTTAGTTAAGTTTTAGTGTGAGGTGCCTAGTGCCGTATTGGTGCAAAGGGTTGCCTTCAATTATGGTAAGTTTCTTCACAATTCAAGTTTGACTCTTGACTCACTTGTTCTTTGTTGTTGTGTCATTGCAGATCATGATCAACTTGAATGGTAAGTATTTCTATTATGTAGATTAGTATTGTAGTATTATACATGTTTGTATCCTATGTAGTAGTAATGTGAATATATTGTGATTACAGTATAACATTTCAAGCTGAAATTGTCTGGAAAAGCAAGTGAATATGCTAGGTAAATGGCTATTTTATACAGATTTGTCCAACCCTATACAGGCTGTACCAAGCTGGACAGGTCTGTATAGACTGATCCTGTGGAGCTTTGTAAATCCTGTACAGCTCTGTACAGCTCTGTAGATCCTGTATAGCTCTGTACAGCCCTGTACAAAAGGGACATATCTGTATGCCTGTAGAATCCTGGAGGGGTTGGACAGCTCTGGACAGCTCTGGACAACCACACCTAGTTTGCTGGTGAAGGTTCCACCGCATGGCATACATTCCAGCACCACCCGCATTGTAGTCCCTTTTCTGAGTTTGCAAAGATGATGCAGGCGATACCCGAAGACTCTCACTTTCTTGGTCCCATCATGGTTACTGACCATTTATGGTGCTGCATCTCCCATGTTGATTATTATATCTGGATCAAAGATGGAGAGAGAAAGATTGATATCAGTGAGCAGGACAGCCGGACTATGGCTTGTGGCGTAAGTGAGGTGTTCATCTTGGCAGACCAGTTAATTGAAAACCCGTAGACTATATTTCCACAAATTGAAATGCACGCTGTGGATAGCATCATCTATAAGGGGTTGCTGAAGATTAGGGATGCCATCATCAACTATAGCGAGCGACTCAGTGGCGATGCAAATAGTGATACCCTTGCAGCCACAGAGATTTCATGGAATTTTGATTGGGAGGACTGCCAACTTAGTATCACAAATGCAGCCAAACATACTGCACATGCACGATTCCGAGCATGGTACAATGCTGCATTCAGGGGCACTAAACATTCCATTGAGGATGTTGACAATGACACATCTGGTGACTATGTCGACCCTACACCTGACTCCTTGACTTCACACCTTTTCCCTCCCCAACGCCTCACTCGTGCCATGAGCAGAGTAGCCAGAGGCAGTGGCCTTGACAATGACACATGTGGTGACTACGTCAACCCTACGCATGGCTCCTTGACCTCAAACCTTTCCACTCCCCAACGGCTCACTCGCACCAGGAGCAGAGCGGCCAGAGGCAGTGGTCAAACAGGCAGAGGAAATGTTGTTATTCTTCCTGAACCTGCTAACTTGACAGTGTCAGATCCAGAGGATACTGTCTTTGCTGGATCTGAGGTAACTTCGGCAGGCTGAGACTTTTGTTCAACATTCCACGCTTGTGTTAGAATTCGTTACATTGCCGCTCGGACTACTTCATGTATCATCCATACTTCAAACCTTCGATGTTGAAGTGCTTCGAACATCGAAACTTTGTCTATCTACTTCAAATCTGCAGAGTCTGATATAACCAAGTGAGATTCTAAGGGTGGTGAGCTAATCCAAAACAATATTGTGGGGCCGTCATGGTGGCACGTGAGCTGACCTGGTTATATGGGCCATGCCTGACACCGTTATGTCCAAGTAGTCTCTCTCAGGTCACCAGGGCAGCCAGGCAGCATAAATGTCTGACAAAACAAACTCATTGAGCAGCCCAAATTATTGGTGCTTCAAAGGCAAACTGACAAGTTCTTGCAAGTCATTTTTTTTACGATATATTCCTGGATCTAGTACTCGGCATGACTCATTCAAGAGCTCCGCTGACCACGCAAGTAGTTTTTTTTTTACAATGTGATTCTGCTTTCTTATTACAGAGAATACGAGTAAATGGGTAGCTATATGTAGCTACGAGTGAACATGGCTGTGGCTATGTGCGCACAGGTGTGTGGGAAAATCAGATTGGAGTGGGATTATTTTATTTAGAATAGAATTGACGAGGCTTCAGTCGATGGGTGCCTGGGTCAGGAACGAATTAGATTTAGAACTCCGACATCAAGTCTTATATACACTAATTACTATTTGTCTTCTGGCATCTCGGCTTGTCACATGGACCAGTCAGTGTGTCCAACACTCTCCCTCAAGCCGAGCATATGCCAAGCTCCATGACATGTTGAGCATGTTTCGGCTTCAGCAATGCCTTTGTCAAGGTATCCATGGTCATTTGTGCAGTTGGACAGTAGCGTAGATTAATAATCTTATGCTCGAATCGTTCTCGGATGAAATGACAGTGCAAATCAAAATATTTTGAGTGCTGATGATATTGGCGGTCCGTCGCAATTGCGATTGCGGATTGATTATTGCCATAGACAATGGTCACATCAGTTTGTGGGAATCTGAGTTCTCGGAATAAGTTGCACAGCCATATTACCTCTTTAGTGGCATGCATCAGGGCAATATATTTGGCCTCTGTTGTAGACAGTGCGACCGTGGATTGCTTTTTCGAGCTCCACGTGATCGCTGCATTGGCCAATAAAATCGCATATCCTGAGACGGATTTCCTATCCGAAGCATTCACAAAGTCAGCATCCGAGAAACAATAAAATCCACTCAGCGTCTCGGGTTCTGCGCAGACAGAATATATAATCCCTTTTTCTTTTGTGCCTGTGAGATACCGGAGTATGCACTTGGCAGCTGTCCAATGCACCATATCAGGGTTCATGGTGAATGCCGAGAGCTGTGACACTGTGTACGCAATGTCAGGGCATGTAGCAACGGCAGCATACATTAGCGACTCAATCAGCGAGGCATATGAGCTGTTTTCGCTGGTTCTGTCTATTTGGGATGGCTCGAGTCTCGTGTGTGGATCGAGCGGCATTCCGACAGTATTGGCATTTTCCATATGCCATTTTTGTAGAATACATCAGTGGAATGACCTTTACACTATTGAAACTCTTTGCCTTATCACACAAGCAAATCAATATCTATGACTATAAAAATGATGTCAGATGGTGTGAATTGATGCAAAGAATGGTCATGTAAATTTTGAGACCAAGTTTCTAGGAAGAATCTCTTGGCCATTTTTTGTCCAGCTCTAGCCAGTTAGGTACCTTGCTAGGTGAGTCTGGGACAGTCTGGCCAGAGCTGTCTAGCTGAGGGTTGTTTTGCTGATGTAGATTTGATGTATTGTGTCTGCGCGATCTTTATCGTCCCGTTTGGACAGTCGCGATCGATTTCGATTTCAACAATTTTAGATGAATCACCCAAATCAGTGATATCGAACAGTGTTTTTAGTTCGGCTTTGAGTGTTTCCATGAGTTCACTCATATTAGTAAATAGTAGGAGATCATCTACCCAAATGGTGATGATTTTCACATTATCGTTTACTCACCAAACATAAACGCATGGGTCAGAGTGCAGACACCTAAATCCATTGCGCTGGAGTCGCTCATTGAGCGTTTCGTTCCATGCATGGCCAGACTGCTTTAGGCCATATAGGGTTTTAATTAAATGACATAACTGTTGAGTGGCGTTGTCATATCCCTCCGGTTGGGTCATATATACTTCCTCTTTTAGCATACTGTTTGAATACACTCCCTTTACATCCATCTGTTGGATTTCCCAATCGTTTTTGATCACGAGCACGATTATGGCTCAGATTGTTTCAAGTCGGATGACAGGGGAGAAGGTTTCATTGTAATCCATACTGGGCTGTTGTGTGAATCCCCTCATGATGAGGCACACTTTGTATTTTATTAACTCACTGTTTTTGCCGAGCTTTTTTACAAACACCCATTTATTTGTTATGGGTTTGCATCCTTTAGGTGGGTCTACTAGTTCCCATGTTCCCATCTCACAGAGTTGATTTAGCTCGGTCTGGATGGCCTTTTCCCATGCAGGCCATTCAGGGAATTCCTTCGCTTCTTTTAGCGATTTTGGATCTCCATGAGTGACATGTGTCTCAGTGAATGTGGTATTGTTACGAACCTCATTCGTAACCTAACTCAACCCCTATCCTAGGGTTGACTTAGCTAAGTCTTAGCTAACCACTTAGCTAACCCCCGGATTTCACACTGTCACCTCTTCACCCTTTCACTTATTCACCGGCAAGTTCATCTATTCTTATCTCTGTCACGTGACCCTACGTCATGCCCTTTACCCTTGCTTACTGATCTATCTCACGATACGTCATCATATCAGTCAGCACTTACGCGTACAGGTTAGGGCCGGCCATTACTGCATGGTCCGTGCACAGTCGACTGTAGTATATAAGGTAGCACCCATGTACCATATATCTCCAGTCTTGTTATTGTTCATTCCTTGTCTATTGCTATTCTGAGGTAATTCCTCGAGTGCCCGACATCGATCCTCGAGTGCCCGACATCGATCCTCGACTCTACGGTCTTATCCCGACAAGGTCTCCACGTCGTCACACGTGGTAAGCATCGTATACAGCGTACCCCCGAGCTAACCGGTATCCCCCCTTAAGCTCCTCCCCTCTCGTCGCCCCCTTTGTTTTAGGTTGGCTAGCACGTTATAGCACTCGTGAGTACGGTGCATAACATAATAACAAGACTACTTTCCAGTCCCGAGAACGTTACACGTTTTCCCGACTTAGGTCTTGATCGACTAGTTTCCACTTCCGATCTGTTCGCTGTCCTTCACGCAGATCACCCACCGATTCCCCCATCTTCATTCATCCACCCAAGAGACATGGCCTCTTCATGGTCCTCAGTAGTATCTTCTCCCCGCATCGCCGTTCGACTCCCAACCAAGTCGTTCCCCGCCCGTCCACAGCAAGACACCGGTAACCAATCCGACATTAGGAAGGGCTTGCACAGGCTTTCACCCCTGCCCACCGGCAAACGAGGATGCCGAGTGTGTTCATCAGCAGAGCACGTAGCTAAGGAATGCCCCTGCTGCTACAACTGTGGTCAACGTGGCCACATAGCGCGAGACTGTCCCCTCGCCGTGCGGTGTTACAACTGCAACGCCACAGGACACAAGGGTGCCTCGTGCACCAAACGGAACGCGAACTCCGGTTCCCGAAAGCAGCCTCTTCGTGAGCGCTCATCGGTTACAACGGGGGCGCAATCCAAACCCCAAAAAGAGAAAGAGTCACACGCCGACTCTTCCCTTCTCATCGAGGCAGTAATGCGTCTCACCAAGAAGCTCGAGGTTGCTGAAAAGCGAATCGAGATACTCGAGAAGGAAGCCAAGGCAAACAAGGCGGCTCTAGGCCGTATCCCCACCATCACCGCCGACCACAACGCCATGAAAAAGGCGTTTCCCCACCACTTCGACAAGCGCCGTCCGCGCAAGGGTAAACAGCCCCAAGTCGTCGTACCCAAGGTCCCCACGGACCAAAAACCTACAGAGACCCTGGTCGTCGAGACCCCGACTACTCCCTCGACACCAAAGGCAACCCCTAACAAGGGGGTGCAACCGGTAACCCCGGAACCCGAGAGCGTCACCCCTAACAAGGGGGTAACACAAGAAGTTCCCACCCCGAGGCCACTGCCACCTTCCTTCAGAGAACGCCAACTTCAGGTAGAGTTAAGCCTGATCAAAACGGTGATAAGTAGGTGCACAGAGTTTCCGCCATACCCGGAAGACCTCGCGAAGCGAGATAGCCTCGAGAGCCAAATAAGGGAGCTAACCATCAAGAGAACCCCCCTCCCTTTACCTCCGCCTTCCCTGGCACTTAGCGATCTTAGTATCCTAGGTACCCCCCATCTCGGATCTCTCTAAGTATAGATTTCCTTTTATCCGAGACACTAACGAGATCCCGAGAGAAGCCCTAGATCGAATCGAGTATCCAATCAGAGGGTCGATTCGCCGCCCACATAAGATCCAGTGCGCGTGTTAGCGAGAGGAGCGAAACGGTTGCATTCACCTGTGTTGGTGTAGCCGCATAGCCACCATTGCGCACCGAGAATGGAGTGGCTGAGTCCCTGAACTGAGCGGAAAATTCTTCGATCCTAGGCAATTTTTGGAACCCCGCCCATTTTTGGGTAAATTTTTTTCGAGAGCCTCCGTCTATTTATTCCTCTCTTTTTCTTTTTCTTCTTTTTTATTTTTTGTTTCTTTTCAGAGACCACCTGTTTTGGATCCGCAAAACGTCTGGATCGTCGCTCGGAGATTCCCCTCCTCGATGCTACGCATGGACGCCGATCCTTAACAAGGGGGTAGGAGTATAGAGAGAAGCGTGTAGCGAAGCTGTTAATGAGCGAAGACACAAGTCGAGCTCTAAGCAGAGTAGCAAAGCGAATACTCCAAAAAATTAGGAAATTTTTTTTTTTTTCCTTCTTATTCCCTTCTTTTCTACCATTTTCTCTTACCTGATCGTCTGGAATCCGATCTTAACAAGGGGGTAATGTTACGAACCTCATTCGTAACCTAACTCAACCCCTATCCTAGGGTTGACTTAGCTAAGTCTTAGCTAACCACTTAGCTAACCCCCGGATTTCACACTGTCACCTCTTCACCCTTTCACTTATTCAC
>JBBPPG010000635.1:0-18666 GCA_038091855.1 Leccinellum luteum
GTACACTTTGTCTAGTTAGTATGCTTGGTTATGCTTTGTTACTAGTATCTAGATAGTATGCTCCAGTGTAGTACAGAGTGTACAATCCTGTACAGCCCTGTACAACCTCATTGCTATCTCTGTATAGCCCTGTATAGCCCTGCAGCTCTGTACCATCCTGTAGACATCTGTAGAATCCTAGAGCGACTGTACCACATATCCCAGTTTACTGATGGATTCTCTCCACAGTGACACAAAAGGCCTACTAGCAAACATGTCAACTGAGCAGCACAAAAATGCAATCATAGACCATACACTTCATCTTAACACTCCATCAACTAAACTGCTAACAGTCAGAATCCTTTCCAGTTCAGCTTTCCTCTCTGAAATCATCACACTAACACCATCTTTTTTACAAATCTCATCCTTGTCTGAACCACCCTTGCCTATTCATTCAACCATCTTGACTGACAATCAAGCACATGCAAATCTCCATGCCAGGAGGGGGCAGCCCAGGCAAAAAGGAAGCAATCCCACATGTAGTCATATGTGACCTATTGGCTTCATTCAACCTTGTCCAGCCCACCCAAAGTCACTATGCTTCTCATCCAATCTCAAATCTTTGCATGATGCAGCAGACACTTTCCATTGATCCAGGCCTTTTTTGTCATATTTATATTCATATCACAACTCATAGACAATTAGCCACAGTCCAAGCTCAATAGCCATTTCTAGTGAATCCCATATTTTCCTGCTTGTCATGCTCATTTTCATCTTAGTCTGAAGGAGAATCCAAGTGCTTTCTATTATAGTCTTTTTCTGTCACACTCCATCAAGATAAAATGCAGAGGCAGACATTAACACACTCACTAGTATCCCACTGAACACTGAATCAACCTTTCAATCCCACTACTCAAACTATCCATGCTCAAGGTTACCATAACAGTCGCACCATTTGAGTTCATCAATCGCTAGTGCTCAACTCGCAAACAATGTCTCAAGGGAGGCATATCACTTAACTTTGCCCTGAAGCCACTCTACTACTATCTATCTATCCTAACTCACACATACTATCTTCATCAGCAATAGCCCAGAAATGGTGAATTTTGTAGAAATCAATACACATGGAGAGCACACAAGTGCATGTTGAGTGTCAATGACTAACCATGCAACTTTTCCTGTTGTTTTCACAACAAATTCATGCCTCATTACCAATACTAAGTACAATCTCCTAAGTACTATGGTTCGTAGTCATAGTAGAAACCACAAATCTCTTATTTTAATATGCCTGCTTACTCACAAAGTTCATCACCCTCCTCATCATCAATTAAGTACATCACATCATTAACTTTTATAGCCCTTCTAGCAAGATCAGACTCATCCAATTCCAACATTTTCTCATTATTTCAAAAGAGGTTCAAAATACCCATTCAACACAGAGTCACAGACTCTTGAATTGGTAGGTGGTCTATCCCAATCTGGTACAGCATTGCATATGTTAATCAGAATACCTGCAAAACATAGCAATACCTGTAACTTTTCAGATCTTCATCACATATTCTACTTACCACTCAGAATGAGACTACATCCATGCCTTTAGGAGAATAGGATGATCTCATATAGGCTGCAAGCTCTTGCTCAACTATCTTGACACTACATGCTGGTCATTGTGCATCCATGGTTAGTAGGCAGTATCATGATGCTAGTTTGGTAGGATAATCAGTTGGGCAATCACGATGTTCTGATGCTCACCAGTGAAGCTATTGAGGTTGATTCAATTGGAGTGGACATTCTTCACTGCTAGTTGTAGTCCTGATGTTCATCATCTGCATTGAATTAAACTTTACCCTTCATCTCCCAGATTCAAACATACACATTACACATACCAATTGTAGCACAACCTCCTTCATATTCCAAATCTCTGATTCCAACCAATTTACCTCAATTCAAGTTACTGTAAGCAGATACTGCAGTCAACAACTATTCAAATATGTTATTATGTATGCAGCATAAGCTGTGATCAGTATACTGTAGTAGGTACTTACACATGGCAATCACATATCCATTTCTTTCTCCCATATCGCAATAGTATTTCCTTGCATACTCAAGGGTGAGATCAATGTATATATAGGGCAAAGTGATGTTCATCAACAGAGAGCTGCTCCCACTGGGCTATAAACATTTCAAATCATGGTACTGCAAGGGAGAGCAATGGCAAGCTCTCACTTGACATACACTCTTGAGCTAAATGACAAATCTACACACTAGCCATCAACTGTTCTCATCATAGATCATCACATAGAATCCTCACCTCAAGAATTACTTCTAGGTCCTTCAAGACCTGCCATTCAACATTATCTAACTGCTTGTTAGCAATGTCTTTCTTTGGTGATGCCAAGAAAAAGTTGTTTAGTGCCTGCAAAGTATCGGTTGGCTTGTGACATTAGAGGAACAAAGAATACAGTTTATCTGTTTCACACTATGCAAACAATTTATCCTGTAGTATACTGAATCCCACCGTGTCTTGACATCATGGAGAAGTTCTACCACAGGAAATTTTTTTGCATTATTATATGTATCATGGAACCAGCTCTTCTCATTGCCAGACTTGAGAACATCAGTAAAGGCCTCATGACAGAGACTGGAGGAGGCATGGATGACACAAACAATCTCCTAGCCATGTGCAATGGGATCACCCATCAGAGCTTCAACTTGAAGATAAGAATCTTTGTCAATGATGTCATTGTCAAACATATTGACTCAGGAATTTGGTGCCCTGATGGGATTAAAGCTAACCACGATATATTCATCAATAATGTGGCAAGAACATATATTGATCATGGGGGGAAAGCAAATGATGTGCCAAGCAATCATGTCAAAGTTGATGTTTCATTGGCCAAGGAGCTGCAACAGCTCTTGCATCACAGCATCATTGTTGTGGGCATTGTTAAGGTTAAAATGGCCAATCTGTTAAAGGTGGGATTAATGAGAGGTTCTAGCGGACACAGATGAGGGTTGGTGTATCTTCTTAGTGATACCAGCTCAATCCAGAAGCTAAAGCATAGTCTTCACAAGATTCACTCCCATATGGTTTCCTAGGATCTGATTAAATGCAATTAAGGCCACTTTCATCTTAAGGATCTCAGGCTAGTTGCCTTTTATAATATAGTAGGTGGTGAGGGCAAGAAATAGTTGATATCTTTCATCCAACCACATATCAGCTGTGAGATATATAGTACCTTCAGCTTTCTGTGATGGTTTCGAAAGGTCATCCAAAGCCACTAATACAAAGGCCACATTACATACTGCAAGGTCATTTTAAACAATGATGAACTGCTGCTGCCAAGCCTCAATGATCAGCTTGTCCATCTTTGTCCTGCAAGGTATTTGAGAGTCTTTTAAATCTGGGCAAAGGAAAAGAATGAGTTGATAGAATTCAGGGTACTCAACCACCCTGACCAACTGTTCATATTTAACTTGTAAGTTGCTGCTAACAATTGGAGAACTATGAGCACTTACCTGATCATCCATAACAATAAACTTCACAAGGTATTGATATAGTGCCACTTGCAAAAATTTTGACTCCAGTGGCAATGCTGTGGGCACCAAATTTCTGAGCATCAACTGGGAGAGAGATATAACTCAAAGTGTACAAATATCAGTGTTAGAAATGCTCAGAGCTTGATGAATTGTTTCAAAGGTATGGGCAATTTTCAATGCATCCCTGACATTCTCCAGATAAACTGACCATCCATTCTTTTCAGCCTTCACCAGGGAAAGTTTGAGATGGTATTTTTTGATGTGTGAACAGAGACTCGAATTTGACATGGTATCACAATAGATGAAGTTCCTATCAGTTGGAAATTAGGCAGGACTATTGTCCTTCTCTTTTCTAACAAGCATCATCATCATCATTATAGAATACATTACTTACCAGCAAATATTATACACCATATCTTCACTCTTGCATTTCATGAAGAAGAAATAAATATTTGCAGATGTCAATTGTCAACCCTGTGATATCTGGGTCATCAATGGGTCAGTAGTGGCAGTATTCAATGCTGGTCCAGTGATTGCATCATAATGTCCTTGGGCTCTAGGGTTGGTTGTTCCTCCTCAGCCTCTTCTTTATCACTGCTGATGCCATCAAGATCAAAGGTTTCTTCATCATCTCTACTGGCACTAGTGTGAGGAGCCACCCAAGAAGGAGCATTAACAGTGACATTAGTGAGGTCAACATTAGCAGGATTGTTGGAATTTGAGGCATCTTCATAGCAACAGGGAGGACATCAAGCATGAGCAGGATGGTGGCCAGAATTATGGGCTTGATGAGATTGGGCCATAGTAGGAACCATCTCAGATCAAGCAAGAGGGACTTCCTGAGTCAGGTTGAGCAAAGAGGACTTTGGGCTGAGAAAGGGGGGCTTCAGGCCCAGATGCAATAGCCTCTGTCAAGAGTGGAGAGAGTGGATATTTGAGTCTAGAGCAATTGTGTCACCAGGCATTAATCATTGAACCTGTAGCTCAAAGGAAAAAAACCAATTGAGGTTTAAAAGTGAAACATACCATCATGAAAGTCACAGAGTTCAAGCTTGCAACTGCAAATGTAACCTGCATAGGCTGCAGGCAAGTGGGTCAAGTACTACCTGCTGCCTGCATTGCAACGACATACAATTCAATAGCCTTGAGTTCTGACAATTCCCAGACTCAAGCAATAAGTAACTTACTAATTGTGACTGCTTTTATCCAAGTTCAAGACTTTCGGTACACATTACATCATTCAGAACATATTGACATGGTTTGGTAAATGAAATATGACACTGCAGTGACTGCACACTGTGGATATGTATGTCTATGAGATGACAAGATATTCACATGATGGGTAATATGATTGAAATCTAAAGATAACATGGTAACTTCTGAACAATGTGACAAGAAAGTGAACTAACCTACAAAATGTCCCCTTTCTCATTTGACTCAAGGGTGCAAGCTGCAATGCTGGTTGCTATTGGTGGAAATGGTTGCTGTAATATTGTTTGTGGAGCCAGGAGATGATGAGATGTATTCATTGTCCTCCACAGAATGATCTATAGTATCATTCCCGATAACAAAATTTAGGGGGCTAATCATTGACAATATATTACTACTGCCTGACTGAGCTTCTATGAACAGGTAGAATGGCATGACTCAGGAGTATTATGAAGTATCACCACCAACAATGGCGATGGACATGATCCTGCCAGTGAAAGCTAGAATGAAACCGGTAGAAAGATGCTAGGAAAGGGAAGGATTTAAGTAGCATCTGGAAAATAATTTGATGGCTTCCATGATTCAGGAAGCTGCCATTACCATTGCAGATTTGGATAAATGATGAGCTGCTGTTTGCTACCAAATAAAATGGCATTCCTAAGGCCTGGATGCCAAATGTAAATAGAGTCTGGACTTCTCATGTCAATAGTCCAGTCAATACTCAGCAGCACCTATCCTTCTATCACCAAAACCCAAAAGCTCACCTGAAACACTCACCATCACAACTTATCCATCCAGAACCATCATTCCAGAATCAGAATCCATGTCCCCTGCAGTTTAGATCAATCCATTGCTCAATAAAGATTTCTTTGGTGATAATCCTTTGTTTCAAGTTGATGTAGGTGCGTGTGGGCTGTGGACTCTTAGAAGGCTTCGGAAACCTTTTGGGGTATGGCTGCTTGCCTTGCAAAAGCTTGGACAATACAAACAGGTGACAATGGACAGTTTCATTCAGGTTCAAATCTGATTGAAAACCTTGTTGAGTTGTTGGTGAGCATTGCATTGTTGATTGATAGCGATGGCAATGGCAATAATGAGCAAGACAACAACAGCATGGGAGGTGTCTTCCAGGGTTGTATGTGGGTTGGAAGACAAAGAGGCATTAGTGACTTTTGTGCACAGTTTGCGGACTTCATGACCAAAACACCCACTGAGTGAATATTTGAAGCTTGATTTAATGACCATGATGTGACCAATCTGGATGACCAGATGAGGAAATATCATGTTAAACAACTCTGAATCTGAGAGCAAAGAAATATGATGCATTGTATATTTACACAATGGAGTAAAAATTTGAAACAAGAATCCACATTAGAGAATTACATCATGAAGGCAACCATGGTGGGTGGGACTTGGAGAAGAGAGTGGATGGAGAACAAATATATTGCCAAATGTTATAATTTGGGCAGTTACAATAGATCTATGAGCTGAAAAAAGGATTATCTTTAGTGTTTGAAAGTTCAGTTTCTGGACTGAAAAAAGACTGCAACTCAACCAAACTATATTCTAATGGCAACTGAACTTTGGTTGCAGTTGCATGTGGTTTAATCAATTTTAGTCTTGGTTGCAGGCATTGCTGCAGAATCCAAGACCATGAAAAGACCGGTTACAATATAATATAGTAGGTTAAACAACATCAACTACTTCATACATGAGACTCAAGCACAAACACAGACTACAACTATGCTACTACTTTGACATTTACAACCCCAGGATGTACTATTGCAAACTCCTCATCCATCTCACAAGGCTCTGAAAAGTCTTCAAGGTAAACCTGCTCACATTTCTGTGAGTTTGTTGTAGCTTGGTTGATGATATCACCCCACCACATACTGTATGCTTCATTATTTGCAGCTGCTTGAAGCAATCAGATCCCAAGCAAGATTGTCAATCTGTTGCAATCTCCCCACCAGCCAAAAAGACCTGTTTACATGGTACAGACAATGCTGGGATTGCACAGACATCTCTAGCAATCAAAGCAAGCACTGGGTAGATAGATGCATGTTTCTAAAAAAAATATCACTAACTGTTAAATAAATCCTCAAGGTTATACTTACCTGCCACCACACCATAACATTCATGTCCTTTGAAACATTCTGCTCAATAATGGTGAGATACCACTAGAGCTCAGCTGCCTACCCCAACATGGACTCATTTTTGCAGGTGTCTGTTCCAGAAGCTCACATTGATGCTGGTTATATTCAAACTTGACTGTTTCGGGAAGGCCTGGCATATTAGTGGTTTGATAGATAGATCATGTGGACTTGGAAGTAGTGGGATCATGAGTGTGGTCTTGTGCATACTCCCGCATTGTGTTCTCAATGATCTTCAGTGCCTCATCATACCAATTCTTGGCATGTGGGTTTTCATTGGCATGCTCTTTCTCCTGTTCTACCTAGTCTGCTCCATGCCATCTTGATGTATTCTAATTTGTAGTATAGGTGAAGAACTATGAATTGTGAGCACTAGCGTGAATCAAAACAGAGAATAGAACAAGAGTCAATGTACCCAGAGCCAAGACAAACACCAGCTTATTATCAAGCTTGTTGTAATATTTTTTAATCTTCATGTATGTCATTAGTCCATGAGGCGTCGCCAGGGAATGTACCACACCCGAAATCCTGGACCCAACCGTAGTGTCTTTCTAAAATCAACCATTTTCTTGAATGAATCTAGAGCAAAAGTCCTAAGATTAGTTGTGGTGTCACTGTAACGCTACGATGACGAGTGGGGCCTAGTGAGGTCGGAACTCACCTAAGAGAGTGTTGCACGAACAAGACTGAGTTTGTCAATGATTCATTGGATATGTGGTCGCCACTGCTCCATTGCATCAGCAGTTCCTAGAAATGCAAGAAAAAAGAAAGACAAGAATCAAGAAAAGGCAAAATAAACATGAGGCCACTCAATGGCTCTGTACTACTACCAGTGTGTGGACAGGGATCTGGTGTTCCAATTGATTCAAGATGCAGTGCATCCACATGATGTGTCTGCTACTGTATGTTGCAATGCTTGTTCGGTTCTCAGTGCTTCGTCTGACTCCTCCCACTGCGAGTCACCTGTATATTTCAGCAACAAATCTAGTCAAGTATGGCTTCAACCAGGTATGTATATCCCGTTGGTATTGTCATTGGCACGATGCTGAAGGTAGCTCTGGAGCAAAAACAATCAACATCAAAGGTATGCTGTGCTCCATATCGTCAGACTCTTCCAGTTATTAAAGTTGACTTGCCCTCTCAGATATCGAACTGTGTGGGCTCACGCACTGCAAGTTCCTCATGAAGCAGTATCAAGTCAAGTTTTCCATAGGTGATGCATCACGAACAACGAAAAAGGGGAAGGGGAAGAAGAATGGGACCACTTGGAATGACAATTTATTTCTGTGGGCAGATATTCTTCGTTCTACTCCAGAAAACTGAATTGTCACAGTGATGGTGATGATCATTCCATACTGGTCATCAGTGTTTCGCAAAAGCACTGCATCGGAAAAGATGAACCAGTCGGATCTCTCTCTGATACCATCAGCAGCATTCCTGGGAAAACGCACTGCGGACAATGGTATGATGTCATCTTACATCATTTGTGTTCTATTACTGATATGATCTCTTCAATCAGTATTTGAGGGTTCACTTACAAGTTCAAACATCACTTCCGATATCACCAATCTCTCTGGAGTTACGATCAAGTTTGCGGTAGTTGTTGGCACAAATACTGGCACAGATGAATGCCAAGCCAGTCACGCCGTCGCCGAGGCTACCAAAGCGATCAACGCACTTACCACGCTGGCAACTGTCGGCTTACTAGGCTCAGCGGTCGATGCTGAAACACAGGTCGTGAGCACAGTACAGATGATTGATAATATGTGGGGGGGGTCTGTTGGAGAGGGTTGAACTTTTCAGCAAGATCATGGCTGGCATTGCAGAGGTATTTTGTTGTTCAGTGTCGCAACACCGTATGATCTCATGGTGACACAGATTTATCCATACATGTCAGTTGCTTGGTCTGTCATATCCGCTGTGACAAAAGTGCATCTTATTGTATGATTTTGTTGCTAGCTAATCACTCGTCATGTTACACCCAGGTATTTGTGAATCAGAAGAACTGCAATGAGCAAATCGTTCACCTGGCGGCCACCATGAGTGACACCTTTAGTTTTGTCGACAATGCTGAACCTCTAAAGGCTATCAAGGCCCACATCAAGACTATTATGCTCCTGATGCAGCAGGTGATGGAGTGCACATTCTTCATCTCCGAATATGCCCAGCAAAAGGACTTTTGTCAGTTATCATCAAACTCATGATTTCTGTCTTGTCTGATCTACCTATTCAGGGATTTGGATAGCAAAATATGCACTCTCTAATATAGATGCAAAGATCAAAGACTATGAGATCAAGTTGGGAAAACTCAAGGCTGCATTCCTGGTGGGTGTGAAAGTGCAAACAGGTATTACGGTTGTCCATAGGCAGTCATTCCGAGATGTGATGGCCATTGTACTAGGACTGCAGGAGCCACTGTCATTGATGTTCCTTTCTGCTCTACTCAAGGACTTTAACATTTGGGAGAGAGCCACTGTCATTGATGTCCCTTTCTGCTCTACTCAAGGACTTTAACATTCGGGAGATTGTCAAGCCCATGGGATCATTGCTGGATGGAGTACATAATGAGGAGAAGCCCATTCGACCACTCCATGCATCCTTCTGTGACTTCTTATTAGATGAAGCACGGAGTTCCACCTTTCATGTTGTCATTGGCACCCATCATTCTTTGCGTCTTGGAAAGGCATTGGTTAGATGCATGGAAAGTATGCTTAGGTTCAACATCTGAGATCTCAAGGACTCTCAACAACCCAACAATGCTATCCCTGATCTGTCAAGTTGGGTGAAGAAAGCTATTCCCCCTCAGTTGATATACTCTTGTCAATACTGAATGGTCCACTGGAGCAAGACTGCTTCTGACCTAGACTTGTTGGATGAGATCATGTGTTCCTTCAAGGAATTTTTACCCTACTGGCTTGAAGCCATCAGTCTTCTTGCATTTTCCTCACCATTGGTGTTCATCTTGTCTGCCATAGAGACCTGCAGTATCTTGAAGAAATGGGCCAAGGTGAGATTGACCATCATAATATGTAGTCCATACTGAATAGAGATGTTAACAGAATCATGGGATTGGCATATTAGCATCAGAGGCATTCCAGTTCATTCAAGTATTTGCTCCTGTGCTGAGGGAATCCATCAACCCCCTTTGGATCACCACTTTGTGCACTCTGGTCTAATTACCTCCAAAAGGATCTCTTCCTGATCTCTGGACAGCCAACAAACTAGCCATCTGAGGTACATGTTCTGCAGGGACACACAGATTGGGTCTTCTCTGTTGCTTATTCACCTAATGGGACCCACATTGTCTCTGGCTCAGGGGACAGGACCATTAGAATATGGAATGTAACCAGTGGTCAACTTGTGGCAGGACCATTCCAGGGACACTCAAGTTTAGTCATGTCTGTTGCCTATTCACCTGATGGGACCCACATTGTCTCTGGCTCTTATAACAACACCATTAGGGTATGGAATGCAACCAGTGGTCAGCTTGTGGCAGGACCATTCCAGGGACATAGAGATAATGTTAACTCTGTTGCTTATTCACCTGATGGGAACCATATTGTCTCTGGCTCTCATGACACCACTATTAGGATATGGAATGCAACCAATGGTCAGCTTGTGGCAGGACCATTCCAGGGCCATAGAAATCCTGTTCAGTGTGTTGCTTATTCACCTGATGGGGCTCATATTATCTCTGGCTCTCAGGATGAGACTATAAGGGTATGGAATGCAACCAGTGGGCAGCTTGTGGGAGGACCATTCTTGGGACACACAAGAATGGTCTTCTCTGTTGCTTATTCACCTGATGGGACCCACATTGTCTCTGGCTCTGGAGACAACACCATTAGGGTATGGAATGCAACTAGTGGTCAGCTTGTGGTTGGACCATTTCAGGGAAACACAGATAAAGTTGATTCTATTTCTTATTCACCTGATGGCACCCACATTGTCTCTGGCACAAGGGATAACACTATTAGGGTATGGAATGCAACCAGTGGTCAGCTTGTGGCAGGACCATTCCAGGGACACAGCAATTATGTTAACTCTGTTGCTTATTCACCTGATGGGACCCACATTGTCTCTAGTTCAAGGAATAACACCATTAGGGTATGGGATGCAACCAGTGGTCAGCTTGTGGCAGGTCCATGCCAGGGACACAGATATGCTGTTAACTCTGTTGCTTATTCACCTGATGGGACTTACATTGTCTCTGGCTCTGGATTTTATGAAGCCAACATTAGAGTATGGAATGCAACCAGTGGTCAGCCTATGGCAGAACTATTCCAGGGACACACAAATTCTGTTGTGTCTGTTGCTTTTTCACCTGATGGGAAATGTATTGTCTCTGGCTCTCAAGACTGCACCATTAGGGTGTGGAATCCAACCAGTGGTCAACTTGTGGCAGGACCATTCCAGGGACACACAGGTAGAATCTGGTCTGTTGTCTATTCACCTGATGGGGCTCACATTGTCTATGGCTCTTCAGACAACACCATTAGAATATGGAATGCAACCAGTGGTCAGCTTGTGGCAGGACCATTCCAGGGACATGCAGATAAAGTCTCATTTGTTGCCTATTCACCTGATGGCATCTACATTGTCTCCAGCTCCTCTGATAAAACCATCAAAGTGTGGAGAGTGCAAGACTTCCTTACATTTGGTTCTTTATATCTTCAGGATGGATGGATAAAATCACCTGATCATTCCCTTGGTTGGATTGCTCCCTGGAATACATCATTTTTTGATCTTCCTGTTTGTTCTTTAGTTAGATCTCCTTATGGGTGCCATTAGTTTAAAGTTGATAGATCATTGTTTGAAGAATCATGGGTATCTTGCTGGAAGTAATTGATTTACTGTATTCACTTGCCACTGAATATTTATGAAACAACCAATTTTTGCTATGCTTCTAAATACTATATTTCTGGAACCATAGAGGCCAAGATTGTGAGGATGAGATAGCAGTGACAGTGACTATAGGCAGACAGATAGTGAGAGGAGTTGGAGTTGAATGAAAAACAGTTAAATATAAATACATAGAAATGCTAGATGTGAATGTGGAGGCTCAATCAATGAGCTTGACATCACTCTCAGTAGCATTGTCAACAGGGAATATCTGGTTGGGGAAGGGTGCTAATGGTGGCATTCAGGTAGGTGAAAAGAGATAAAAATGATGGGAACCTAGCAAAACTGAGTGATTGCACAAACTGGTCTTAAGACAAGTAACATCCCCTAGAACTCACTCAACATGTCTATTCAAAGCATGTGATGTCAGAATACATAATTCATTGAAGTCAGGGCAAAGTAAGCCTAAATACAATAGTTCACTTCCCCTTTTCACACTCTAGCATCACTCCATTAAACTCTGAAGAAAATATTATCAATGATGAGGCAGAAGACAAAATGTATGTGTCATCCAAACTCACCCGATTGCCCTCATCAATATATACCCAACCGTAGACACGACCTGTCATACTGTACATCCTTTAGCTATAGAGATGCGGCGGGAGTACGGAATATGCACCATCGTCACCATAATACTTGCCGGAATTCAATTCTTGAGGAAATCGACATTAGTGAGATGAACTGCCCGAGATCATCCTATTGTGCAACTTGTGCTACCTTATCGACCACATCAAGCTATCAGTACATGAAGGTCACGTGAACTGGGAAGAAAAGGAAAGGAAGAAATGGGAAAAGAGATATACGCAGGCTGATTCGGGAACCCAGACACCCAGCCCAGGCATATCCCTTCCTGTCGAATAAATCAGCATGGTTACAAAAATAAGCAGATTTGAGGGACTGTGGGGAGGTCTTTGCCCACTTGTTGTACAATTGGCACGAAGAGAACATTCGCTATCATGTGGCTGATAAATGTCGAGACAACCTGCGGTCAAGAGGGAGAGGAGCGGTGGGATAGGTCAGCGTTAGTCCAACGACGAAAGGCAGAATAGGGAAAATGTTCGAGGATAACAACAGAGAGCACAAGGATAACAGTGTATAATGCCCGCCCTTCGAGCATCTGATGAACAAGACCATCCATCGTATTCATCAATTTGCTCGACTTGACTCCGTCACCAAGCACAATGCCACGCCCATCACCAAGAACACGATCGTCCGTGCAAACTGCTCAAAGTCATCCTAAAGCGAATCATGGTTAGCATCCAGTACGACATCCACTACAATACATTTTTCAAAACTCCCGTCGCAAAGAACGCAACTATGGGGATAATGGCAATAATTCCCATGGCCCCAATCACAGACTCAATCTGGCGCTCGATGCAAAACAACACGACTGTGGTCAGACACACCACACTCACCCACCATTGCTTCAGTGTGAATCCTCCCTAGACCTGATTGTCCATATCTCAATCTCTCCGTCCCCGTCAGGCGCACATGCGGGGTGGTAGCTCGCCAACAGGAGCAGTCAGATCAGTACGATCGAGATCATCAAAATATAGGAAGGGCGAGGCGAACAGTAGACCAGCCCAGTTGAGTTGTGGGTCCATGACCCCGACAGCAATGAGGTTCTAAGGTGAGGAGATCGGAGAGCTTTGTCCACCGATGTTGGCGGCGAGTGAGATTCCAAGCTGTGCACATGCCACAATTGTCAGAGATGGTTAAAGGTGGATGCGCGACCAAGCACAGTGTGAATGATGCCCTCATACATAATGTCCGAAGGATGGGCTGTTCAAGAATTTAACGGCACTAAGGGAACATACTAGTGCGAAACAAAGTGCTGGTGCAGCGACATTACTGAAAATATATGTCATTCTCTACTCAAATAATCAAAAAAATAAATACACATCTGATCCACATGCTGACAAAGCATAACACAAATATAAAGGCCAAAAGAACTTGTTTGCGGCTTCGAACTGGCCATGCTCAATAGGCACGTGATCAGCAGACAATCAATGTTTGTCTTGCTGAGAGCAGCGGAGATCGTCCAACCACCAATCAGCAGCATGATTGTAGGCAAAAATACAACTGACATGCCCAGGGAGAGATTTGACAACATACTTGGTCACCCCAGGTGTTGAGAGTTGAACTGGGATTTCATCCTCTGAACGAATGACCGTATTGAAGACGACCAAAAGCAGTAGCACAAGGGTGGACATTACGAAGAGTGAGATTGCCTAGATAGCGTCAGAACAAGCCACACAACAAGAACAACACACAGACTTTGGATGCCCACAAAATTGTACTAAAGATCAGGATCGCAAAGCATTTGTTTGCTTCTAGGCTGTCCTTGATAGTGTTTTAAAGTCTGGTCGGGTCCGATTTTTTTCTGATTTTAAAAAATACTGGACCGAAACCGGTTGCGTAGCATTGGAGATATGTCTGGACCGCAACCGAGACCGATGGCAACTGGTCTGGAATGGTTGCACCCAGTTGCATGACCGGTTTCAACTGGTTTTCGGACAAACTGGTCTCGCACTCCTTGGCGTGTGAGTTTCACGCTTAGCAGTGGCTGTATCGGTGGTAGAATTACATCAGTGCTACATTGTGAGCCAATTTCCATGCTAATCAGATAAGAGCCGGCGGAGATATAGCCATTTTCGAGTTTGATTAATTAATCTATATATAGATCAGATGCGATCGCGTGTGTTTCACGCTCTGATGGCAGTGAACTAAATTTAGCACACATCAATAGCGTCCAATCGAGCCATAGATTGCATTGATCGGAGCATTCACGGTCGAGATATATCACTTCTCGAGTCAAATACTGACTATATCTTCATACATGAGTCAAAAATGTTCAAATAAATTCCAAAAATTGTGGAAAAATTACCATAAATTACCAAAAATAGTATAGTAGATAGGTGGTGGCTGTACACCAGTTGCAACCAGTTGCCTGAACTTCCCAAAACTAGGCAACTGGGACTGATCAAAGCCTGGACCTGAGGCAACTTGCAACTGCAGTCCAGTTGTGATCAGTTGCAGTCCAGTCCAGTTTCCAGTTGCCGAGCCAGTTGCCAACTGGACTTTAAAACACTAGTCCTTGACAACCTGCGTATTCATGAGAGTGACGAGCAGTGATGGAAATAATGAGATTCTCTTGCGCCTCAATCTGAAACCACCAAGCGGGGTTAGGTCCTCTCGGACAAGGACACCTCTGCCAGCTATATTGGAGGTATCCACTGTGCCATGGCGCTCCTGTGCCAGATCATGTCATGCTCCCAGGCTATATGCTCGCTTTGAGCTGCTACAAGGCAGTAGAAAGGGTCGTCTTTCATGTCGCATTTAGCACATATGGTCAGAAGAATAATTGTAAAAGAATGGGCTTGGACATACTTCTTCAGTATCTTTTGGAAACAGAGGAGTTTATCTCTACATATTACTTTAGATATGAGAGGAAGACAAAGAAGGGGGTGATTCTGCGCTTGAACAAGAGACAAATGTCCAAGGCAGAATTGGTCCTGGAACTCCATATGGTCTTGGCTGGTAGGGATGCAATGCTATCCCTCATGTTCATGAACTCTTCTGCAATGCACACCATCGGCGAGTCGCTGGTACTGTTAGCACGTAGTCAAGAAGAAGATATGCGGGGTTCAAGGCTGCGACCATCTTCAAAAAAAGAAATACTCCATCGACACATGAAGGAAGCATTCCGAGCATCAACAGGGGTGTGATGAGCACCAGTCGACCTGCTGTGTGGAGGGTAGCTAACAGAATATTTTCTCTGGCATCGTTTTGGAGCAACTTAGGTCTTAAAATGAACATGTTCACCGACTATGTATTCATCTTCATCATCTGCGTATTTGTCCATGTAGTAGTGCTCCCGGCCTCGAGGCAAACTGTATGCTACCCAGTGATGAGGTTCTTGAGCCTCTATGATTCATCCAAAAGCTCCTTTTCCTTTTCCTCGCAGATGGGCTACCTTCTTGAGTTCTTAGTCAAGAAGCGGTACAAAGATGGTGCCTATTGACGAAAAATCAGGCTGCTACTTAACTGTATGCTCGTTTGGCCTCGAGATCGATGAATGAGAGAATGAGATGGTGGTGTTACTTTTTGATCTATAAATGTGTCACTTGTGGATGTCATAGCTAGCATATGGTCAGGGAAATGTGGATTTGATGGAGAAACTGCAATGCACGCAATGTACTCATCCTACTAGCCTGCAAACTTGAGTGCTGAGCACTAAGCACTAAGCTGTGGTGAGCTGGTATCAATACAAGAAAAGACAGTCACACCTGCACTTCAATATTGCAAAGAGCATATAGAAGTTGTCTGACGAAGAGACGACCGACGGAGATACGAGATTGATTTGTCAGTGTTACGACTAGCCCGGGTGGGGTCTGCCGTAGACTCAAAGTGGGTACTAGAGCTAAGACTCGGGACAAAGGTCAGCGAGACCTGGGGCTAAGGGCAAGGGGTACGAAGGTTGACAGGATCTGAGTAGACTGAACTCCAAGTGCTATGGGGATCGGAGGAGACGAGGGGCTACGAGTCTCAACGTCGAGAAGCTCGAGGACTAAGGAGGCAAAGCCTGTGAGGGACGAAGGGCGACGGAGGTGGCTAAGAGCGATGATATTCGAGTAGCTCTAGCTTAGGGTTACATGTTGAGAATGATATGCTATATGTACAAACGAGATGGAATGCCAGAGAATGGCATGGAAGCAAGTGAGTCATCCGCAGTGTGGAATGAGTCAGAAACTGCGGAGGGCTATGTGTATAGTAAGCTCGGATCAAGGAGATGAATCATCCGCAGTATGGAAGGAATTGGAAGCTGCGGATGGCAGTGCGATCGGAAGGGATAGGAATGAGGAATGGTGAGTAATCTGTGAAGGAAGTATCGAGAACGATGCAGATATCTATCATACAGTTAAGTGGTGTGATTCATAGCAAAACGTAGGAAAGGGAATAGAAAGAGAACAAATGGGCACATCGTAACAGTCAGCCATTTCTATTGTTTCAGTCACTTCTGAGATGTCCCGGTCAATGTCATCCACCTCGATAATCTAGGCCAAGCTGTCATCTTTGGCTGCGCCCCATCAGAAGAATCTGCCAGTTCCATACATGGGCTCTTCTTCCCCCATTGATGGCTCATGCTATCAGAGAGCATGACTTTACCTTTTGGCTCTCGTTGCACCAGCGTATTAATGATTCATCTAGCATTTAAATCTTCTGGCCGTCTTCGAGACATTGCATACCTCTAAGCTCCATTGCGTCAGAAAATGCCGCTCACTCTCTTCCTTGACACTAGAACACATTCCTTGACACCCAGATCCCATTCTCTCTCACCTTCCCCAAAACCTCAAGACACCGACTATAGCGAACACTATCGAGAAGACCCAAAAGAGTTAGTGAGGGGGTGTATGTCAATGGTTACTATGTGCCAGTAGTCCACTAGCTGGGTTTCCTGGTACCAGCGATTCGGCCTAGACAATGAGAGACTCGAAGATAAAGTGAAAGACTTGTAGAGGGAGTCTGCTGATCGTTGTCGGGAATGCTCTGTACTGATGGACTAGGCAGAACCATTAGAAGACAGCCCATGTTGTTGATTTTGGCCATAATTTTATGAAAATAACCAGTGGCTCAGATGATGCAAAATGTGGCAATTGCTAGTTCCATTGTTGCAGGCAAGCATCTAGTGGTTAGCTATTGAGACCCAGCTGTCTGACTTTGAAATGATAGGAGCATGTTTTGTATGGATGGAGCCAGCCTAAAATATAGTAGCCCCTGTACTTACAGGGGCAACTCAATCAGTCTAGGCACTGGCAATTTTCATTGGCTGATATTGACCAATCAGAAGTCTTATATTGCTGGGATTTTGCGACCATTTTGATTATATCTCATTCAGATTAGATCAAATTGATAAGATTGTTGCATCATTGGAATCAGAAAAACAGGGGCTACAACTTTTCTGGTGACACCAAAAAGGAATAATGAGTTTCCTTTTTGGAAATAAAATTTTGCAGCTTTAGATACAGCCCTTTTCTTGACAAGGGCATCCCCCTATGTGCCTAGGCACCCCTAAATGACAGCAATTGCCATTGGCCAATATTAACCAATTAGAACTCTCATATTGTTAGCTTTTCACGACCATTTTGATTATATCTCACTCAGATTAGATCAGATTGATTAGATTGTTGCACAATTGGAATCAGAAAAACAGGGGCTACAACTTTTCTGGTGACACTAAAAAGGAATAATGAGTTTCCTTTTTGGGAACAAATTTTCGCAGCTTTGGATGCAGCCCCTTTCTTGATAGGGGCATCTGTCCATGTATGCCTAGGCATGAAGTCACGCTTAAATGATTACTTAAGCAGCTAGAAGTTCACCAAATACAGCCACTACTCCTACTACATATCTATTTTGGGAATCTCTTCGATAAATGTTTTTCCCTTCATTCCCTTGCTTTCCCCTTGCTGTATATATTGCCTGTGTGTATATACATAGTGTATATGTCATGGTGAACTGTTCTGACCACTTAGATGAGCCTCTACATGTTGTTATCAGCTGAATATAAAAAATAGGGGAAAATCACAAAACATGTCCGCATTTTTGACACCTTGAACATAGGGGTTTCAAAACTACATTCCCAGATATTCTTCATATATGTCTACAGGATATCAGAAGCATGTAGGACTGGGATAAGGGTCTATGATTTTATTGCATGATCTCCTCCTGATACCTTTTTGTTCATTGTAGTACTACAGATGGCATTTATGGCTATGAAAAAATATGGGAGGCCTTGCTTCATCTCTGGGTCTGATTTCCATCACTTCATCTAAACTATTTATAGCTTTGATAGCTTTGAAAACTTGATTTTCGAGATTTTCAA
>JBBPPG010000636.1:0-18659 GCA_038091855.1 Leccinellum luteum
TCATTTAAATTCTGATAAATTTTTTTTAGTTTCTTTTTTTTTTTTTTTTTTTTTTTTTGGTTTTTCTTCTTTTAGTGAGTTTTCTTGTTTTGGGTCCACTCAAGGTGGTTGAATTGTCGCAGCAGAGATGCTGTCTCCTTGATGATTCTGATCATGGACACCGATCCTCAACAAGGGGGTGATAGAGAGTATAGCATGCAGAGTATAGTGCAGCCATCAATGAGCAAAGATGACAGTCAAGCTCTAGGCAAGTAGCAGAATGCATAAGACCAAAGAAAATTGGTACAATTTTTTTTTTCCTTTTCCACTTCTCCTTTTTCTAGTGATCATCTGGATATTCAATCATAACAAGGGGGTAATGTTACGACTTCCTGATATAACCTAGCTTTGGCCCCTATTCTAGGGTTGACTTAGCTAACCCCATGTGCCCACATAGTTACTCCTTTCCTCTATCTTATTCATGACCTGATGTCATACCCTATATTCTTGCTTACTGATCTATCTCACGATATGTCATACCATCAGTTAGCACTTATGTGTATAGGTTAGGGCAGGCACTACCTACATGGTCTGTGCTCGGTTGACTGTAGTACATATATAAGGTAGCACCCATGTACCATATATCTCTAGTCTTGTTATTGTATATTTCTTGTCCTATTGTCTACCGAGGAGCCCCCTCGTCTAAGCACTTCGACACTGACTATCCTCCTCAACTGCTTCTTGTCATCGCCAATAAGGTCTCCATGTCATCATACATGGTAAGCACCGAGACCAATGTACCCTCTCTTAAGCATCTCCCTCCTCACCACTTCTCTCCTTGATTTAGGGTTAGCTAGTATGTTATAGCACTAGAGAGCTCCATGCTTAACAGGTAAAAACACCATCCTCATGGTGCCAGTTGGAGAGTTTAGACTGAAAGGCAAGGGAGGTGGTGCCTAAGAGAGCAGAGAGGGCATTCTGGATGAGAGAATTGGAGCCGTTGGTGAGCCATTCTTTAGTAATCATATCTTGGAATGAGTCATTCATGAAGTGCTAGAATATGGAAGGGGAGTTGTTTATTCTGAAGAACATGACAGTGGATTCAAAGAGTCCTTTGTGAGTAATGAAGGCCCCTTTCTGTAGCAAACACTGCAGTGAGCATTAAGAAAGGGATGAAAGGAGGGGACATAGCGGCATCTATGATCAGCCACTCTATAAGTGTTTGCCAGCCAGGTTCATATACCAGTGTCTTGTGACTATATGTATTATAGGCTCAAAGTAAGAAGAGGATGAGCCATAATCATATCGGGGTACTTAGAAGACTCCATATGGAGGACTAGGCACAAGACCGACTAGAACTTGACTGGGGAGTCAAGTCTAGGAGTTGCTGGTATTTATACTATGGATATATATGCATGGACCATGTACTACCAGCCTACCCTAGGGTACATGAGGTACCCTCAATGCAAGTATGTCATAGATAACATAAATAGTAACCAATAGCAATAAAGAAGTGGAATGTGTACTAACCATATGGTAGCCATGAGGCGGTCTAGAACACTGATGTCATAAATAAGGAAGGAATGATGAAGGTCACATGATGGGGCTAGAGCAGTGGCTATGGAGAGGTCACATGATATGATAAGATAAGGAAATGATTGCGGGTGGCTAGTATTGAGGGGTGCTAGGAGGGGATGCTATAGGGAATGCATGAGATGGCAGATATAAGGCACTGGGACTAGGGGCGAGACTAGTGTCGAAGGCTAGGTTGCAGACAAGAGTCTACAACACTTTCCATTGGTCTCCTTCTTTGATGCAGACATTGTTGTATCCCTAGCGGATATTGAACTTGGTGAATATCTTGGCATCCTTAAGTTTATCGATGAGGTCGGAGATGAGGGATAGAGGGTAAGCATCTTAGGTAGTGTGGGAGTTCAGGTAGTGGTAGTCCTGGCAGGGGTGGAGCTTTCTATCTTTCTTCTTGATAAAGAAAAAGGTGGAGGCTTGAGGGAACTTAGAGGGGCAGATCTTTTCATTGCAAAGGTTCTCTTCAAGCAAAGCATCCATGGCAGTTTGTTCTTCTGGGGACAGGGGGTAGAGTTTCCCAATCTTTGGGATGAACATCTCATCAAGACTGATTGCATGATTATAGGGTCTGGAAAAGGAAAGCTAGGAGGAGGCTTCTTCAGAGAACACTGAGATGAAGTCCGAGTATTCATTGGGAAGGGTGACTTTTGGTTTCAGCTTCTCAGCTTCTTCAGTGAGCTTAGTGGAGATGATGAGTTTGGCAATGAGGTTGGATCCTTTAGGTATGAAGCAGGATCCACATTGCATAACTTGACACATGGTACTGTTAACGTTGGCTCGTTTGAGGAACTGTTGCTGGGACTCATACTCCATGTAGTTGTGGAGCTTTTCTGGGTGGGAGGGATAGATATGGTTTGGGAGTTTTCAAGGACTGGGTGGGGTGGGTTTGGAGTACCCAGGGTAAGACTGGTGTTGTCCGAGGTCCATAACATGGAGGTGATAGAGGTTTGCAGACTAGTCTAGGGTTTCCGAGATCTCTAGGGTTTGGGCATCCCAGTCGATCTTTGGGTTGTTATCTCAGAGCTATGAGTTTCCAAGAATAATGTTCTCATTGCCACAGTCCATGATATGGAAAGTGGTTTTCCAAGAGACTCCTTTGATATGGAGGAAGAGGTTCATAGAGAAGAGGATGTCATCTTTCTTGTTAAGAGATTGATCAACATTTTGGACTCAGATGGGGTTTCAGAGGCAGGTGCAAGGGAGATGGTGGTTCTTGACAAAGCCCCAGTCAATGCAGGAGATTTCTGCACTGCTGTCAATCAGGGTAATGGTTTCAATAGCTTGGAGAGTATGCAAGGGTACGATAAGGTCAACTGAGATTTTCATTGCTTTAGCGGAGATTGATACAAGTACAGAAGCACACATTACAGTAGGAGAGCCTTGCGTCAAGTGAGGTCTTCTTTTCAAAAATCCTTCGAGAAGGTGGCCTTTCCAACAACCATCTTCTCATCTTCATTGTTACTCTTGATGTCTTCAAGGATGAGGAGGTCATCTTCTTCAGCTTTGGTGACTTGTTTGGTAAACTGATGCTTGTTCAGAGAGAAGGAGGGTGTTATGATATGCCCATCTCTTCATACCCTTTTCTTCCTTTTTTTCTCTTCTTATTCTCTTTGAGTCATGCTATGAGTCATGCCACCTTAACTCTACTTTAGACATCTGCGTCATTCTCGACACTTCCTCCACAGCTTACCTACCATTCCTCATTCCTATCCCTTCTGATCACACCACCATCTGCAGCTTTCGATTCTTAGCCACCCATAGTTTCTGACTCATTCCACACTGCAGATGACTCACCCTCTTCCATGCCATTCTCTGATATTCTATCTTGTTTATATATATAGTATACCACCCTCATCATGTAATCCTAAGCTAGAGCTACTCAAATATTATGCTCTTAGCCACTCTCGTCGCCCTAAGTCTCTCCTAGGCTTTGCCTACTCAGTCCTTGAGCTTCTCAACATCAAGACTCATAGCCCTTCGTCTCTCCAATCTCCATAGCACTTGGAGTTCAGTATATTCAGGTCTTGTTGACCTTCGTACCCTTAGCCCTTAGCCTTCATCTTAGCCTCTGTACCACACTTCAAGTCTACAACTGACCCTATCCAGGCCAGTCATAACAAAAACTCTAGCTTTCCTCATTGGCCACCATCATTGTGAGCCGCTCCCACCATTTCTTGACACCCCTACTCTGGATCGGAAGGGAAACCCCCTTCTATCCCACAGAATTCCTTTATACCTACCACTAGACTCTTAGCCCCAGTGTTCTCCTGAAGAGAGAACCCCTCTGATCTGGAATCCTCTCAATCTCACAGACCCTTGAGTGAGGAAGAGATCACTAGTAATCTCAATCTCAATATCCCATTCCTCGATGAGCAAAGGACTTTCTTGTCCCTTGCCACAGACCTCTCGCACCAGTTATCCTCAAGCCTTACCCTCCCTTGATCACCTACTCCTCCCAGTCCCACTCCTATCGCCCCCACCAACCCTATCTTCACAGTACCACCCCCTTGTTCCACTATGTCCTTGAAACCCATCAAACTCCGCCTCGCCCAGCCCTCCATCTTTAAAGGAGACCATGAAGGCGCCATAGCCTGGCTTAGATCTGTCGCAGTTTACCTCACCCTCAACAAGGATGTTTATAACGATAACTCTAGGAAGATCAGCTTCGCTCTCTCTTTCATGAAGGAAGGAGTAGCTGCTTTCTGGTCAGATACCTATATCACCAAGAGAATGTTACAACTTGCCTCTATTATTTCTTCTTCCTTCTTTCTTCAACTCCTTCCTCTCGTCTTTTCTTAGTCATGTATCTTTATAAATCCACAGCTTCTTACATAATCCATACTGTAGAATACTCATTCCCACTGCAGATTACTCATTCGCTTTATCATCATTTCGTCATTATTCTATTCTTAGTTGTACACTTACTCATCCACAGTTTTTGTTACAATTGGCCCGCCTGTTCCTTTTCTTTTCCTTTCTTCTATTCTGTTCCTATGTTTTCTTTGAGTCATGCTACCATAGTGAGTCACACTATGAGTCACGCAACTTACCTGTACTTTAGATATCTGCATTGTTCCACATACTTCCTCTGCAGATTACTCACCATCCCTTGTTCCTATTTCTTCCAAATGCACTGCCATCTACAGCTTCCTACTTCCTCTATACTGCGGATGATTCATCTCCTTGATCTGAGCTTACTGTACACATAGCCACCTGCAGTTTCTGACTCATTTCACACTGCAGATGACTCACTCTCTTCCATGCCATTCCCTGGCATTCCATCTCATTCATATATATAGAGTATCACTCACATCATGTAACCCTAAGCTAGAGCTACTCAAATATCACCACTCTTAGCCACCCTTGTTGTCCTTCGTCCTTCGTAGGCTCTGCCTCCTTAGTCCTTGAGCTTCTCAATGTTGAGACTCATAGCCCCTCATCCCCTCTGATCCCCATAGCACTCGGAGTTCAGTCTACTCAGGTCTTGTTGATCTTCGTACTCTTCACCCCTGGCCTTTGTCTTAGCCTCAGTACTCTACTTCGGGTCTATGGCCCATCCTACTCAGATGTGTCATAACAGTTTCATGACTCATTCTATACTGCAGATTATGCATCTCCATTCCACGGTGTTCCATCTGCTTATTAATCCTCATGTCCTTTACTTATATAAACCTCATCGAGCTACTTAGATACCCTAAGCTAGATATCCTCTGAACTCCTCTGTACTCTCATACCCGTCCAATCTAGCCCAACCCTTGTAACCACCCCTTTGTGGGAAGACCCTCTGAAAGCCCTCATCCTGCCACTTTTGACTAGATGCTTCACTTTACCCCTTGTTCCATGCTAACCTTTATCTAGGTTGAGCATTCTCCTTGAAGGCACTTCAATCTCACTAAGTCTCATGTCACAGATACACTTGACTTCTCTGGTAGACCTTGAAGCTACTCGTTCTCCAGCGACTCACCATCAACATCCTTAGTTCATAGAGGCTATGCTCATCCCTATCCAGGCCAAGCATAACAGATAGTGTTTAAAGGTCCGGTCCTAAGACCAATGAAAAACTGTAACTGGACCGGAACTGGACCGCAAAAGACCAGAACCAATTGTCTGGTCCGGTCTGGTCTTTTTGATTTTGAAATTTTCGAGAAACCGATAAAAACCAGTCATAACCGGTCTTAACCACTTAGTGGTGTTAGTCTCTACGGGATAGGATATTGACCAAATTTCCCTGATTTTGGCATATTTTTATGATTTTTTCCGAGTGGGTTATGTTAATTCTACAAAATACCTTCTCCAAAATGAGTGATTACTTGGAATTGGGCATATCTCGACCACGTGTGAATGGAATTACATAAATCTTGGCGGAAGTAGACGCCACAGGTATCAGCTAGACTCGGTACAGCCACTGCCAAGCATGATTCACACAGTAATATATTCTCCAAAATAGGTTTCTAAGTAGTTATATAATCTCAAGAAATGACATGCACTTTTAAAATGGTCATATCTTGATGGCCCCTGAACCGGTTTACATAATAAAAATATAGAGCAGAAGCCGGGAATCAGTAGCAGTTTTCATACCCTTGGATGACCGGTTAAAAACTGTAACCAGACTGGCGAAAACCACAAAAAGACCAATTTGCAGTTTTTAGTCAGTCTTGGTCCGGTTTTTCCAAATCAGGAAATTCCGAGAAATGCTTTAAGGAAGGACTCTGTCTTCACTGCAGGAAGAAAGGCCACTATGCCACTAACTGCACCACCTTCCCCTCCTCTCCTTCAAACAAACATAACCCCACCAAACGAGTCACTAAGGCCAAAGAAGATGACTTTCCTGCCCTCGGAGATGTCAAAAGTGATGATAAAGATGAAGAGATAGTTGTTGGAAAGGCCACCTTCTCGAAGAATTTTTGAAATGGAGACCTCACTTGACACAAGGCTTTTCTACTGTAATGTGTGCTCCTATACTTGTATCAACCTCCACTAAAGCAATGAAAATCTCAGTTGCTCTCATCATACCCTCGCATACTCTCCAAGCTATCGAAACCACTGCCCTGATTGACAGTGGTGCAGAAATCTCTTGTATCAACTGGGGCTTCTGAGTTATCAAAAGCACCGTCTCCCTTGCACTCATCTTCGAAACCCCATCTGAGTCCAAAATGTCGACCAATCTCTCAACAAAAAAGGCAACATTCTTTTCTCTATGGACCTCTTTCTTTGCATCGAAGGAGTCTCTCAGAAAACTACCTTCCATATCATGAACTGTGGCAACAAAAATGTCATTCTTGGAAACCCATGGCTCTGAGACAACAACCCAAAGATCAACTGGGACACCCAAACCTTGGATGGAGATCTTCGAAACCCTAGACCAATCTGCAAACCTCTACCACCTCCATGTCACAGACCTTGGACAAATCCAGTCCTACCCCAGGTACTCCAAACCTGCCTCACCAAGCCCCTAGAAGCTTCCAAACCATGTTTACCTCCCCTACCCAGAGAAGCTCCATAACTATATGGAGTACGAATCCTAGCAATAATTCCTCAAGTGGGCTAACGTCAATCGCATCATGTGCCGAGTGATGCGATGCAGATCTCATTTCATACCCAAAGGGTCCAATCTCATCACTAAGCTCACCACCTCCACCAAATTCGCGAAGGAAGCTGAAAAGTTGAAATCAAAGGTCACCCTCCTAGAGGAGTACTTAGACTTTGCCTCGGTATTCTCTGAGGAAGCCTCCTCTTGACCTCTCCCTTCTAGGCTCTATGATCATGCGATCAACCTCGATGAAATCTTCGTCCCAAAGATTGGGAAACTCCACCCCCTGTCTCCAGAAAAGTGAACTGCCATGGACGCCTTTCTTAATGAGAACCTTCACAGTGGAAAGATCTGCTCCTCCAAATCCCCTCAAGCTTTCCCCTTCTTCATCAAGAAAAAGGATGGAAAACTCTGCCCCTGTCAGGACTACCACTACCTGAACTCCTACACCACTCAAGACGCCTACCCTCTACCCCTCATCTCCGATCTTGTCGATAAACTTAAAGATATCAAGGTATTCATCAAGTTTGACATTCACTGGGGGTACAACCATGTCCACATCAAAGAAGGAGACCAATGGAAAGGAGCCTTCCTCACCCACAAAGAGCTCTTTGAACCAACTGTCATGTTCTTTGGAATGAACAACTCCCCCTCCATGTTGCAACGCTTCATGAACAACTCATTCCAAGACATGATTGCCAAAAAATAGCTGATTATCTATATGGATGACCTCCTCATCTTCTCTCCTGACAAAGCACTGCATACCAAACACATCCGCCACATTCTCCAATGCATGAAGGAGCTTGACCTCCACCTCCACCTGGAGAAGTGCAAATTTGCCACCACTAACATTGAATTCCTTGGAATGATTGTCAAACCTGGCACCCTTGCAATGGACCCAGTCAAACTGGATGGTATTACCTCCTGGCCTACCCCCTTCTCCATAAAAGAAGTCCGATCCTTCCTCGGCTTCACCAACTTCTACCGGAGGTTTATTGACCAATATTCTGATATCACCCGACCTCTCATTGATCTTATAAAGAAAGCTAAAGCATGGGAATGGTTGTCTGCTTGCCAATCTGCCTTTGAAATGTTTAAAGTCTCTTTTCTAAAGAAACCTGTCCTTCGTCTCCCTGACCTCACTGCCCCCTTCGCCATTGCTAGCATTTTAAGGTCTGGTCCAGTCCAGTCTTTTGCCTTATTTGGGCAAGACTGAGACTGTAACCAGTCCTGGGAATTTCCTGATTTGGAAAAACCAGACCAAGACCGACCAAAAACCGCAAAATTGGTCTTTTTGCGGTTTTTGCCGGTCCGGTTACAGTTCTTTGCCAGTCATCTAAGGGTATGAAAGCTGCTACTAATTCCCGGCTTCCGCTCCATATTTTTATTATGTAAATCGGTTCAGGGGTCATTGAGATATGACCATTTTAAAAGTGCATGTCATTTCTCGAGATTAACTACTTAGAAACCTATTTCAGAGAATATATTACCGTGTGAATAACGCTTGGCAGTGGCTGTACCAAGTCTAGCCAATACTCTTGGCATCCATGTCTACCAAAATTTATGTAATTCCGTTCACACGCGGTCGAGGTATGCCCAATTCCAAGTAATCACTCATTTTGGAAAAGGTATTTTATAGAATTAATATAACTCGCTCAGAAAAAATCATAAAAATATGCCAAAATCAGGGAAATTTGGTCAATATCCTATCCCATAGGGGCTAACACCGCTAAGCGGTTAAGACCGGTTAAGACTGGTTTTTATCGGTTTTGCAAAAATCTCGAAATCAAAAAGACCAGACTGGACTGGACAATCAGTTCTAGTCTTTTGTGGTCCAGTTCTGGTCCGGTTATGGTTTTTCATTGGTCTTAGGACCGGGCCTTTAAACACTAGCCATTGCCACTGATGTATCCTGAGATGCTACTAGAGCAATCCTCCTTTAGTCAGACTCCAATGGTGACTGGTACCCATGCTCATACAGTATCTCTCCCAATCATTCCTCTCTGCCAAATAGACTATGATATTTATGACCGAGAACTCCTCGCGGTCATCCAAGCCCTCAAAGCATGGAGACATTACCTCCAAGGCTCTCTATTCCCCACTACGGTCTTCACTGATCATAAGAACCTCACCTACTTCTGTAAACCTCAAGATCTAAATCGTTGACAAGCCCGATGGCTCCTTGACCTCACCAATTATGATCTCAAAATATCCCATGTCCCCAGTAAACTTCTTGCCAGACCTGACACTCTCTCCCATCATCCCAACAAGCTCTCCACTCTTCCTCGTGATAATGAAGCTGTCATTCTTCTCCTAGACTTGGTCTTTGTCCACCTGGTTGATGTCACCCTTCGCAAAACCATCACCGCTGCCAATGGCTCTGACTCCCTCATATAAAATGCTCTCTGCCCTGTCAGGAACCATCTTGCCTGCTTTTCGATCAAAACACTCTGATTGGCACTATGAA
Source organism: Leccinellum luteum (assembly GCA_038091855.1). NCBI lineage: Eukaryota > Fungi > Basidiomycota > Agaricomycetes > Boletales > Boletaceae > Leccinellum > Leccinellum luteum. The sequence goes on from JBBPPG010000636.1 coordinate 9,564, forward strand.
GATGGCATTCTTATCTACCAGAACCATGTCTACATTCCGGACAACGAAACTCTCTGCCATGACATCATATTCCACGCCCATAATCTCACCACCGCTGGATACCCTGGATTTCTAAAGACCTGCCAGCTTGTGGCTACAGAATACTGGTGGCCCAGCCTTGCCCAATTCGTCTGCAAGTACATTGCAGGTTACGCCCTCTGCCAACAGTGCAAGGCTAACACTCACCCCACCATCCCACCTCTCACACCCATCTCCTCATCCTATTCTTGACTCTTCCAGCAGATCTCATGTGATCTCATCACAGATCTTTCACTCTCCTCTGGATTCAGTTCTCTATTGGTTATGGTCAACCATGGGCTTACAAAGGGGGTAATTCTATGCCCTACTACAAAAACCATCACTGCGGAAAGAGTCACCTCCCTCTTTTTCCACAAAGTCTTCCTACACTTCAGACTCTATGAGAAAATCATCTCGGACTGAGGCCCACAGTTTATATCTGCATTCGCCAAAGAACTCAGAAAAGCCCTTGGATATGACCTTTCCCTCTTCACTGCTTACCACCCTCAAACTGATGGAGAAAGGGAACAAGTCAACTAAGAGGTCGAGACCTATCTTTGGATCTTCTGTGGAGACAACCCTACCATCTGGGCTGATATGATTCCCCATATGGAATTCGCCCATAACCACCGACCCCACTCTGTCACTAGCCAATCACCATTCTTCCTCATGTATGGCTTTGAACCCAGACCTCTCCCCACCATCCTTGCCTTGTCCAACCTCCCCGCCATTGAAACCTAATTAAAAACCCTCACCGCCACTTGAAATGAAGCTCTTGCCGCTCATGAACTCACTAGACAAGTCATGAAAGCCAGGAATCAACAAGGCTTCACCCTATTCGTTAAAGGAGACAAGGTCTGGCTCGAAGCCTAAAACCTGAAACACTCTCTCACTTCCCTGAAATTTGCCCCAAAACAAGAAGAACCCTTTACCATCACCAAGATCCTATCCCCATCACCTATCAACTGTGCCTCCTGAAAACTAGGCACATCCACAATGTGTTTCACGCCTCTCTTCTATCACCCTATCACAAAAACACCATACATGGCTGGAACTTTCCAGCCCCACCTCCAGAACTTATTGATGATGAAGAAAGGTATGAAGTACTGTGCATCACACATCACAGAGGCACCCCTCATAACTGGATATATCTGATCTGATAGAAAGAATACACAGCCAAGGACAACATATGGCTTCTTGAAAGGGAACTTCGAAATGCCCCCGCCATTCTCAAAGCCTATAAAGGCCTCCACCCCACCATCTTCTCTAAATAACTACCTCCTAACAAACCAACACCATCTCTCCCCTAGTAAATACAAATGTCTTCCTATGTCTCTACCAGTTTGATCTCTTCTGTTTCTTCCATTTCTTCCTCTCTCTCAGTTAATTCTCATTCTCCTGCCAGTCCTTTGGCTGGAGTGCATCACTTTAGCCCTCTTAGTGGCACTCCTGTAGTCGCTAGTGACCTCCCACTTGATGACTCCCCTACTAACTCCCTCGATCTAGAAGAGTATATCAACTAGCACCCCAGATCCCCATCATCTCACCCCATCCCCTAACCCTCCTGTCACTGCTGTTGACATCTCCATGTATGCCTACAAGATCAGAGATGATGTCCCTTCTCCAGAAACCAAAGAGAAGCTCATTGAGTACCTCTGAGATGCTCGCTTCACCCATCCAATCCATGCCCACACAGACATCGATTCCCCCATCCTCTCCTTGTACAATGCCTTCATCTCCCTCAGGCATCTGGGCCTCTATACCCACCACTTGGACCTCTCCCTCAATGCCACTGTCATCTTCTTGGTAGACTAAATCCTGGACATCAAGAACCACGTAGAAGAGCACCTCCTCAATGCTCTCCACCAATTAGGAATGATAGAGTTTGTCTATGACCTAGATTGCTTTCTGGCTGACCTCTCCCTCCACTCCCCCGTCGGCACCCTCCCCAAGTACTTCCCTGCTCTCCTGGGCCTCCCTTCCCCTGTCTGTCCTCACATTGTTATCCCTGTGAAAGTTGAAGTGGTCTCTCTGACCAGCTTACTCCCAGCTCCTCTTACCCCATTGGCCTATACCTTTCCACTTGGAACAGCTGAGATCGAAGCCCTAGACCAAGCCAAAGCAGTGCACTGCTCCTCCCCAGTTGTCGAAGAACACCTGGAGTCCATTGACCCTGCCTATCATGTTCCCTGTACCTTCTCCACATCCTCCCTCCCACTAGAATCTACTGAGATCGCCACCCTTAACTCAGTCGAAGCCAGGCTAGACAGAGAACTCAACCTCCCTGTCGATCGTTCCCATTGCTTATTCAATAAATCCTGCTTCCACTGCCATCGACTCAGTTATTTCAAGAGAGACTGCCTCGAACTGATGTGCAAACACTATGGATGCATCAGTCCAGGTCACCTTCCTGGAGCATGCCCCTTCTGTCACTACAGGAACCTGGCTCAATCCCCATCCTCCTCCACCTCCTTCTCACAGCAAAGCCATTGCTCTTTCTGATCCTCCTGCTCCAATGAATCTAAATGCCCCACTGGCCACTCTCTCCCAGTACCACCCCCACATTGTTACACCCCTCCAACCCCAATCTATGAGGACCCCATTGACAACTTCAACTTCAACTCCATCACCAAGGATAACATAAGTAGAGACCAGTCGTATACAGACTACTATTAGGTCTTGAGTCAGTGACTCCAAGGCTACAAGGGGGGTAATGTTATGATATGCCCATCTCTTCATGCTCCTTTCTTCCTTTTTTCCTCTTCTTATTCTCTTTCAGTCACACTATGAGTCACACCACCTTAACTATACTTTAGACACCTGTGTTATTCTCAACACTTCCTTCGCAGATTACCTACCATTCCTCATTCCTATTCCTTCCAATTACACCACCATCTGCAGCTTCTGATTCTCTCCATACTGCGGATGATTCATCTTCTTGATCCCAGCTTACTGTACACATAGCTACCCACAGTTTCTGACTCATTCCACACTGACATCAGCAAACCAACCCTTGTATTAGCAGACCTGTGCAGACACCACAGAGAATTACAGAGAGGTACCTAGTAATACAGATCTATACAGAAAAATAGGGGAAATGTAAATACACAATTTTAGTATTAATATAGAGTGAAATTTTTATGGGCCAATCATTACAGTTATGAGTAAAATACTTTCAAGCAAATGTGGCTATGTAAAGGCCAATTCACTGATGCTGCAGATAACTCACTCTTTTCTATGCCATTCTCTGACATTCCATCTTGTTTATATATATAGTGTATCACCCTCATCATGTAACCTAAGCTAGAGCTACTCGAATATCATACTCTTAGCCACCCTCATCGCCCTAAGTCCCTCCTAGACTTTGCCTACTCAGTCCTTGAGCTTCTTGACGTCAAGACTCATAGCCCTTCATCCCTCTGATCTCCATAGCACTTGGAGTTCAGTATACTCAGGTCTTGTTGATCTTCATATCCTTAGCTCTTAGCCTCCATACCCCACTTTGAGTCTATGACTGACCCTATCCAGGCCAGTCATAACAGAGAGGAAGGTAATGCAGCTAGTGACACTGTGGCCCTTCTTTCTGCAGCAAAGACAGAGTCCTTCCTTAAAGCATCTCTCTCTGATCTCCTTGGTGCCAGTGAGCTTGGAGATCCTTTCAGATGTGCTGGTGCAGATGGCATCAATGTCTATTGCATCAGGGTCTCAGATACAAGGAAAGGGGGCTATGGGGTGAAGGGTGGTCCCAGTGGTCCATCTCTTGTTCTGACATCAGGAAAAACCTCCCACTGATAATTTATCAAAATACCTAGTATTTGGTATAATTCTGAAGAAATAGTCAGATTTTCAGATTTTATGGGCTATTTTCTTATTTTATTTCAACCTAGGATTCCTAGAATAAATATTTAGTAGTAATTTAGTAGTATTTCCAAGTATTTCTAGTGATTGCTAATAATTGAAACAAATTTATATTTTGTAAACTACATAGTCTATGATTCGAAATATGAGAGAGCGAGACAACAACAACAACGCAATCATGACGGCGTCATCACGATTGCATCGTCGTTGTCATCGTGTCATGAGTGAAGAGAGAAAGGGTGGGAGAGGGAGAGAGGGAGACAATGATGACGACAACAATGACTTGTTGCATTGTCATGTTGTTGTTGTCGCGTCGTCCAGACGGAGAGGGAGAAGGGGAGATGGAGGGGGGGATTCAGACAGCAATGGCGATGCCTCGTCATTGTCATTGTCGATGTCATTGTCATTGTCGTGTCGTTACATGTCATCCAGAAGGAGAGGGAGAGGAGGAGAGGAAGGGGGAGAGGGAGACAAGTCATGTCGTCGTCATCGTCACATGTCATCGTGTCATCCAGAGGGAGGGGGAGCAGGGGAGACAGAGAGGGAGATGGAGATGGCATCATTGTCATCGTCGTCATGTAGGGAGACGGAGAGGGAGACGGCGACGGCGATGCGTTGTCATGTCGTCGTTGTCATGTCATTGTCATGTCGTTGTCGTCACACATTGTCCAGAGGGAAAGGGAGCAGGGAAGAGGGAGGGGGAGAGGGAGACAACGATGGCGATGTCATTGTTATCATTGCGTTGTCACGTGTTGTCCAGAGGGAGTATTGAATCGGTAGTATCCTAATGCTACCGAGTTACATAATCATTCTAGATTATTCTTTCAGTTTTGCTTATGAATCATGGATAAGGAAAACACATCCCATTGGATATTACTCATCCTTATCTCTTGCTTACTGATCATGTACAAGATACTTATGCTATTGGCTAGTACTACGTCACATGATCTACTAGAACATTCTACTATGCCACATGACTCTTGTAGAATGTTCCATACCTTTCTATAGCTACAACATGTACAAACATGTACTGTAGTATATAAGGGGCATCCCTGACACCCTTCAATAATAAGTGACTCAAAGTCTTTTTCTTACTTCAAAGGTTCTCAGCTTTCGCTCCCTTAAGTACACTCAAGCTCCTTTCCCTAGTAAGTCTTCTACTAGAGATTCTTCCTTGCACCCTCGGCTGCGCTGCTGCATAGAAGTCTTGTACAACTTCTATAGGTTATTCACCCCGCCTTGATGCTAGTGACAAGTTCATCAGTGCACACACAGACTCACCATCTGAGATGCCTCGTCCAGTCATGTGTTCGGAGCTTGCAGCTATTGAGGCTCACCTGCATCAGTTGGAGTTGGATTCCTGTCGTACTGACGAGACCTTTCCCTCTAGACCACCTGCACCTAGCAGACCATCAAGAGAGATATACCAACCACCTGGTAGACACAGATCTCTTGGTTTTCCAACCCCCTCCTACATCGACACACCCAACCATCCTGGTTCCTTTCAGTCTCGAGAGCCACTCTCTTTTTCTTGACGACCTTCTATAACAACACCCATTGTTCCCTGGACAACAAGGTTTCTTGAACGACCTTCTGTTACTGTTACTGGTCACATCGACACCGACCTTTTCCTCCAGTTTTTTGGCACCACCTTCCTTTTACCGCACTCCACCACCTAGCCCTAATGCCTCACCTGACTCTTCCCTTCTCAATCGAGACTCTGCCACTCGACCCTTTTCGCCATGTCCTGGAGTTCAAAACTCCATACTATCACCTACAGCACGTGGGTTGCCTGAACGACCTGTGCAACATAGAGGCCACCGACTGGGACAAGGAAAAAGACGACAAACCAGTCTGGATAGCATACATGCATAAGCCCATTGACATGTACGACCTGGTCTTCTAGAAAGACTTGGGCATTCTCATCACCTTCTCGACGAGACTTCCTTTTAGATCTTATGTACAAACTTTTTTCAGCTCATAGCGCATGACTTACCTGGTTCAGTTCGATGAACCAGAGCTTCCTCCTCGTATCTGGCAATGCCCAGATGCTTACTACAACACACTATCTACTTTTGTCTTTGGTCAAGAATCCTTGTTTTCTGTTCTCTCTAGCATCGGTTGGGCTCTCCCGACCCAATCCTATGACGACAAGAGAGTGGCTGGGTCACTCATTCACTGGCAGGGCTACGAGATCGTCCACAATGATCACCTTCCCTTGGCACACCAAGAGTGCCGAGAGCTCCGTTACCTAATGATGACCCCAAATGTCATTAGCAGAGACTACCATGTGGATATAGAGACTAAGGAGGTTCCAACGGTACAGGAGTGGAATCAGGAGTTTGATGCGCAGCGGAGACAGAGGTTCTACAAGATGAACCCCTGATACCTGATGGTCAAGGGTCTTTTGCTTAACCCTGACACCGAAGCATGGGCGCTGGATTGCTTACGATTTTTCAGAAATGGGTACCACAGACTCGTAAACTTCGACATTATTAATGTCCTCTGCGTCAGACCTATTGCTACAAGAGCTGAGGGACAGCCTTATGCCGCCCCTCCTCAAGTAGCTAGATGCCTACGAGCAGACCCTGGTAGAAAGCGAGCTGCCATCGGTGTGGCCACTCCCTCCAGAGCACGGTCTGTACATCTTCGAAAGAAGACAAAGGCTTGAGCAGCACTATAGACCTGATCTTCCTATCCTCGTTCCTTCTTCTTTTCTTGAAATGTACTTATATCTTGATTTCCTTCCATATCTTTCTTGTGAATATTTCTCTTATCCTGCTCCTATGTTACCTTCTGGAGATCACGACGATACTTTTCCCAGAATCAGAAATCCACACTTTTTCCATAGTTACGATTTTGAACGACTAGAACAGAATGTTCTAGACTTTCCTTCGGCTAATACCAAGACTAGGAACTGGTTTTCCTACTCCGACCGAAGAGATTACAAACACTTTCATTCAATCAAATGGGAACTTAAAGATGGTGATGGATGGAGACATAGACGTCAAGAGCACTGGATGGGAGAACGCATTCAACAAGCTATTGAATGCACAAGAAGATATTGGGAGAGCATACAAGGAGAAGAGAAACAACAGGCATGGGACGAAGAATGAACAGCTTCGGGTCTTACTTCAGACTCCGAACAATGAACCCCTTGGGAACTGGACATTTCTGAACCAATCAGAGTGGAACCTATGGAACCATTTCCAGAACCAGATTCCGAGACACCAGCGATAGTTTCTCCAGTCCAATCAGACTCAGAAGGGACCACGGAATCTTCTAATGAGGAAGATGCCGGAGGATGGGATTATTAGGGAGTGGAAGCATACATGAAAACCTTCCAATTTTTCTTTCCGTATCATCCAGAAACTGATCTGCTTCTTACAGTTCTATTTCATTTTTAGCATCACCTGCTTTATCATCATGGCTACTCTTCCTATCAACTTCATCATTACCAAAGAGCATGGGTAAACACCAGAAGCACCAAGCCGACAACTATAATGCTCGGCAAGAGCGTAAGAAAGCTAAGGGTAAAGGAAGGGCGCATGGTGTGTTTGCCAATATGGCCGCAATCTTACCTGATGAGGCTAGCATGTCCATCTGTATAGATGATGATGATGCCGCCACCATTGTTCCAGAGCAGGGCTCTGAGACCCAATGGTCAATCGTCAAGATAGACCAATTCCTCGATGATTACATGGTAATGAGGGAAGATGAATAATATACTGACTCAAATGTGTCTATTGCCGGATGGTCTACATCCAAGATCACACAAGTCGAGCAGTCTTCTCTTCTCAAGCGAATCCTCACTGATGCAAATGCTCAGGACACTGGCATGAATATTGCCAGTAGCAGTTGGTCCCCTCCACCTCCTCTGCCTCGTATAAATCCTTATGAGAGACAACAGATTGATCTACAATCTCGAGCCTATGTGGCTCCACAGAGAAAGGATAACGCTCGCAGGAACGAGCATTATCACAGAGATTATCAGAGATATCGGGATGGTTCCTGGAAACATGGGATGGTTCCTGGAAACATGGGATGGATTCCAGAGATTTCGTTTCCCACTCCTCTGATTATGTTCCCGATGCAACCAACTGGGAAGATCATGATTGTAGTAGCTATAACAATGACGACTATGCTCGTGACTGCTACACGGTAGGACTGAATAAGTTTTCCTGCTCTGCGGAGTTCCTAAAGGATCATTGTTAATTGATTCTGGATGTTCCGATCACATTACCCCATTTGAGTCTGACTTTACCACTTTGGGAGACAATAACAAATATGCTCATATCGCTGATGGTGGTATGATAAAAATGATCGGACCTGGCACAATTCTTCTTGAATCGGCATCACGGAAATCTCCCTTAATGCTAACTGGAGCTTGGTATTCCCCAGAAGCATCATGTCGATTATTGTCAATAAACCAGTTGACATTGCAGGGTTATCGAACCTGCATTAGAAAAACCACTGACATTTTGGACAAGCATGGTAACCTTGTAATCTGGGCTACCGCCTCATCACCTGGTGATATTCTTCATTGGTTTCAGTCCAAATCGATTACTCTCAATGGAGAAATTAATACCTTGCAGGAATCATCTTCAACCGAACTATGGCACTTTCGCATGGGTCATTGTTCCAACAATGGCCTTCATGCACTTCCTCGGGTCAGCTCTGGCATCTCGAAGCTAACTTCTGTTTCATACACTTCCTCGGGTCACCTCTGGCATCTCGAAGCTTACTTCTATTCCTTTTTTGATACCATGTCATGGTTGTCAATTGGGTAAAGCTCACGAACGACCATTTGGTCCTTCTGATATACGATCTACTCATGTTCTCAGGTTGGTACACACCGACCTGGTTGAGCTACCAACTGAATCACGTGCTCGTAATCATTGGATTTTAACTTTTATTGATAATTGCAGTGCTTTCGCCTTTCTTGGCTTCTTGAAAAAGAAGTCAAATACAGCTCAACGCTTCCGTGAATTGGTTTTACATGCAGAAACTGTGACTGGACTCGCAGTTACCTCTGTCCGTTCTGACCGAGGGGGGGAATACCTTAGCCAGGAACTTTTATCGTTCTTCGCGTCCAAAGGTATCTCTCGTCAATACTCTACCCCTCATCTGCCACAGCAGAATGGTCGTGCAGAGAGATTCAATCGTACCATAATGGAGAAA
>JBBPPG010000637.1:0-18575 GCA_038091855.1 Leccinellum luteum
AAATCCTTCAGGGTGAATCACCTTCCCCCCCCCCCCCCCCCACACACACACACCCACCCACCCACACAACCTGAAGGCCTCACGATCCCTGCCTCTTAGTCGCGCATTTCTGGCGTTGCCTCAGTACGAGCTCCATCACCACAAACAATGAACTCCCGAAGAGTGCAATGAGCTAGGAAATCATGTCAGCAAAATGCTTTCAATTGGTTGATTCGTCGTACCCCGCTGAAGAGACATGTCTGCAGCCATTTATACTGCGGGGTAAGGAGCGCACCAGAGATGGGCCCACCTATCGAACCATGGTGAGAGATATGATTTCTTTCGAGCTGGGACGCACCGAGGAGACAGCCGATCCCCATAAACAACATTCCAATTCCCATGCGAGCACTAAGCATCCACCATGATTAGTCAAAGTCGAAACAGCCAAATGTATGGGAGTAACGAACCCGAGTTCGGAGAGATCACTAGTAAGGTGTGCCATGAGGGGTGGGAGTAATGCAATGTCTGTTGCATGCCATTATATCGACTCATCCCTAGAAAATGTAAAAGAGATTGAACTGACAAATACCGGCAAAATACCCATATAACATTCCAAGGGTCACGACCGTTGCAACACCCTTAAGACCAGTCATACCGAGAATGAGAATGCCACACGCAGCAGTCGCTAGGATCATCATGTTAACCACCCCAACTCGGTGTTCGATGAATCCACCAGTCAGTCGAGCTATCAAATTCCCGGCGTTTAAAAGTATCAACTAGAACAATTAGAAAAGTGACTTGGAGCCAGTGGTATCAACAGATCACGCACAGTATAGAAAGAGAATGTCTCTGAATTTCCATGTTTGACAGAATCCAATTGCAAGTAAAAACCCGGGAAGAGACTGCCAATATGAAAGCATAGCACACTGTCGCATAGGAATTATCATTTATCAAGAATAATTATGGGAAGTGAAAAACACCTACCCGACGCACATGATGCAGAAAGGTTTGTCATGCACAATACCCTTTCCGACAGACAAATAATTTGGAGACTGTCTTGGTGGTCCCGACCCCGTGCGCATCAGAAGACATGCGATCACAAGCAGGACGGTGTACAAAGTAGCACTTATTCGCACACCACTGGCAAAGCCTACACTCCGGTTAAACAGATAGTTCAACATGATTGGGTGTATGATCGATCCAAGGGAGCTTCCACTGGCAACTAGGCTCATTGCAAGAGTGCGACGTCGGCGGAAATGTTGGGCCACCACTGCCAATGTTGGTACGTACACAATCCCTTGGCCTATCCCGAGACCAATCCCCTGTGCGAGCAAGATCTACCATTATGAGTCTCAGAGATAGCTCACGCAATATATCAGCAACAAGACATACTGGATAGTATTGACCTGGTCGGGTGAATGAGAGCATGAACAAGGAGACCGATTGCAACAACGATCCTCCGATCAAGAGGTGGTAGCTTGTCACGATCAGCACCAAGTACGGACAATGCTTCGAGATGGAAGTTGGTACATACAAATAACCACGATCGTAGAGTGCACCTGCAACTATACCAATACCACCAGTCCCCAGGAACACGTTAAGGCTTCCTATCCATCTTCAAGCAAGTTTGGTGTCACCGTATTTCACAGAAGACAAAGCTCTGGACGGGACTCACGATATCTCGGAGGGCGATCTATTGGTGAGATATTGTAAGGAATAGAAATCTGCAACCATGGGTACAGGTCGAAAGGGGATTTCAACGAGGATACATACCTTCATATACGCCAAATGACCTGATGTAACTACTTTTCGTGTGGGAAAGGCGTTTCGAACGACAATAGTAGATTTACACTGACCCAAAACTGCAGAAAAAGAGTAGCGCCCTATTGAGCATCAGATCGATTGTAGAGAGGATTGGAATGAAAAGCAACTTACCCGCCGATGACTGTGCACCATGCTGCAGTGCCGCCTTCGGGAAATTGGTCGAGTCCAAGGACACCCTTGTCTGAGTCCTGATCATTCGAAGTAGCCCCAGGAGGTGACGGGATTTCCGTGATAATCTGAGCCGAGGACCCGTTCAAAGGCATTCTGCGCACTGAAAGTATATGTTCGGTGAAGCAAGGTTTCAACCACCTTCTGGTGAGTAGAACGCAGCGACTGTAGAAGCGAACAATGCATGGGCACTGAGTCAGGTTTATAATGTTTCTGAGTCTTCTGTGAACCATCCGTGTGATTGGACGAACGGGGGCGAACAACTTCAAGCACTGTAATAATAAAACATACATACCATTCCAGTTCAAACATCAACGTAAGTCGCCCGTCTTCTGGTGTGTTTTATGTAATATCCGATGGCCATCGGCCGCCACATCAGGTCACCTCTGTTTAGTACATATTACCAATCCGGGTTTGCCTTTCAAGAAGAGTGGAGTTGGTACTCTCAGTACTGTATATCTGGGAAGGCTTCAACCTATATAGAGTAGGTGAGCTGTGCTATGCTAGGCCTAAGTACGTAGTACTATATATAGTACTTCCAATCTCATACTCATACTAATGACGTATGTTTAGTACGTCCTGCCAGAACTTGAAACATCTAGCATCTTAGAATTGTTCTGCTCTGAGTAATCTATTGTCAATTTCTACCTGACCGCAATACTTAGTCTTACATGACACCCGCCCCCCGTTTGACGACTAAGCGCTAAGCGTTGGATTACTCAGGCGTCGAACAAGTCACCCAGGTTCACTAGTACTACTGATCTATATCACGGCTCAACTACGTATGGTATCGTTGAACCACAAAACTGAAAACCTCAAGGTCTTGCCTCTCAGTTGCGCACTCCTGGCGTCGCCTCATTACGAACTTCATCATCACCAACAACGAACTCGCGACGAGTGCAACAAACTAGTATACTATATACTAGATTACCAACCTGAAAGCATAGTACTCTGCCGCATCGGAAATATCATTTATCAAGAATAGTCATGGAAATTGATAAGCACCTACCCGACGCTATGATACAGAAAGGCATGTCATGCACAATACCCCTCCCGACAGACAAGTAATTTGTTTGGGTGGTCCTGACCCCGTGCGCACGAGGAGACATGCGACCACAAGTAGGACCGTGAGCAAGGCGTGCCGGCACTTATTCGCACACCATTGACGAAGCTTAAGTTCCAGTTAAATAAGTAGTTCAACATGATCGGGTGTATGATTGATCCAAAGGCGCTTCCACTGGCACTAGGCTCATTGCAAGGGTGCGACGTCGGCGGAGATGTTGCGACACCACTGCCAATGTTGGGACGTACACAATCCCTTGGCTAATCCCGAAACCAAGCCCCTGTGCGAGCAAGATCTAGAATTGCGGGTCTAATAGACAGCTTACACAATACATCAGCAACAGGACATACTGGATAGTATGGACCCGGTCGGGTGAATGAGAGTATGAACAAGGAGACCGATTGCAACAACGATCCTCCGATCATGAGGTGGTATCTTGTTGCGATCAGCACCGAGTACGGGCAACGCTTCGAGATGGAAGTTGTCACATACAAATGATCGTAGAGTGCACCTGCAACTATAGTACCGATACCACCAGTCCCAGACGCGCTGAGACTTCCTATCCATCTGTCAAGCAAGTTTCGTATTTCGCACAAGACAAAAGCTCTGGTCGGGACTGACGATATCTCGGAGAGTGATTTATTGGTGAGATAATGTAAGGTGTAGAAATCTGCAAGCATGAGTACAAGGCCAAAGGAGACTGGAATGAGAATACATACCTTGATAAACGCCAAACGACCTGCTGTAACTATTTTTCGCGTGAGGAAAGGATTTAAAACGATAGTAGATTTACACTGACCCAAAACTACAGAAAAAAACTGCGCCTTATCAAGGATCAGATCGATTGCGGAGAAGAATGGAATGAAGAGTGACTTACTAGCCGCCGATGACAGTGCACCATGCTACAGTTCCTCCTTCGGGAATTTGGTCGAGTTCAAGGACTCCGCCCTTGTCTGAGTTCTCTTTATCTTCGAAGTAGCCCCCAGGCCGGAACGCGTAACGGATTTTCCGCGATGATCTGAGCCGATGACACGTTCAAGGGCATTCTGTGCGCTGAGACTTTGCAAATGTTCGGTGAAGCAAGGTTTCAACCACCTTCTGGTGAGTAGAACGTGGTTACTGGGAAGCGAGCAAGGCATTAGCACCAAGTCAGGTTTATGAGCCTCAGTTTGGTATACTTCTGGCTTTCAAGAAATATCCACACTTCAGACAAGCAGTCCAGAAACCGTCCTTTCAAGTGGAATCCGAGTCTAGTCACACACTGAGCAGTCTATGACGTACTACGTTTAGTTACTTAGTAGTAGGTCCCGTCAGAACTTGAAAGGCCCACTGGCATCTGCTAAGTAACATAACTTAAAATTGTCCTGTGAGTATGATCCTCTTGATTGTACTCAATAACGATTTATTCTGTGACTCGCAGATGACCGATACGCTCCCCGTTCGAGGTTTCTAAGCATTGGGGATTACTCATTGTTTGAAGAATTTCTCGATCGAAGGATGTTTTCCAGCTTTGTCACCTCGGGTGACTCCTCCGATCACCGAGACAGAAGCACTGATCGGGTGTTCATGCGCTTCCTAAAACGGAATATCGGGTTTCGCCGAGACTACCCGCCGCGGCCGCCTTGGTCAAGAACGTTTGAAAATTCACGACGCTGTGGAGCGCGAGACCGCTCTGTAGTGGTACAGAGCCCCTCTTTGTGCTTTCAACTACTCCCGCTTGCACTTCACTTGCATCCTGACTCGTTCTGTGTCGTTCCGACTTCGTCCCGGCCCCTTTCCGTTGTTCCGTTCGTCTTTCATGTCGCCGTCAGTCCAGTGCTACGGTCCCGACACAGTCGGAACCATTATTATACTTCTTTTATAGTTTTTTTTTTTAGCAGTCTCGAGCATGCTCGACGGCTATAAAATCCTGGACTCCGCCCTGGAGCAGAATCTACGTTTTTCGTTCCCTTTTATCATCACGCACGCGCGTCCCATCTGTCTCGTCGTCGCTCGTCTCGTCGCCCACGCACGTTCCGCTTTTCCGCGCTCCGGACTACTCTGTTCTCGACCGGAACCACGCCGGCTATTCCTTTCCTGCTCGGTATCTTCCACCTTACCTGACCCATAGGATTGATTAACGACGTTCTCTTGCAAAAACACCCACTTACTCCACGTGGTCACAAAGCGGTCAGGGACTTCGTTATCATGCCCACTCTCAAAATCCCATCGCAGCCTCCCTTTTCCTTTCCACTGCACTCGGAAGCAGTATTTTCTCCTCCCCGTTCACCTTGGCTCAGTGATGAATCAAGTCCAGGGCCTGGTGACTTTAAAAATTCAGACCCTGCAAGCGAATCAGATGAGGGTTATCAATCATTATTATTGAATTCATTGAGGAGCAAGCGAGTGCAGAAAAGCCCTGGTCCAAGGGAATCACCTCCGAAAAAGATATTCGGAATCCTAGCGTCGGAAAAAAATACTGAATACCCATATAATGCCCATCCCAGTACTCCGCCCAGTCATACACCTTATTGCGAGGAGAACCTGCATGTCGACCCTTCGAACGGGTGTTCTTCGTTTCCTATAACCCACTGTCCTATCTTGCGCAAGCTCCAGATGCAATTTGGACCCCATGGCTTTGTGTGCGAAAAATGTGGCAGGCTGTACCCTCCCAAATATCTTGATGCACACATACGATCCAAGAATCACGCCAATGACCTTGGTGTACCTTCTTCTAGACATCGAAGGGACCAAGCCTACCGGGTAATCGTCTCACATCTTCTCGCTTCTCACGGGGTACGGGAGGATACCGTCTTTAACCTCCCGGAAACCATTCCCAACACCATTCCCGGCTTGACTCCGATTCTGTGCTACAAATGTCCTGCGTGCACGAAACCCCGCTGGTTGCAGTGGAAGTCCCTGGGTGTTCACTATCTCGAAGTACACAAGCCTGCACGGCGGCCAGATAAGCAAATGATGAACCCTAGATACATCATTAGACCCTATAGGGTGGGGTCTCGGGAGGGAGCTGGAGGCCGTTCTAACCTCAATGATACTGTGATCATGCTTCCCGAAGGGTGGACTCCCAAGGAAAAGAGTATCACTGGACTTGATAGTATCGCCACCGGTGGGTTTTGTTTTGTGATGGTGCGCCCCGAGGATACTAATAGCTTCTTGTGCTCAAAGGGTCTAATGAGGCCACCAGCGAAATCAGGGCCAAGCGGAAGCGCCAGTCAGGAGAGTCAAGCGAATGCGACAGGTTGGCCCTAGGCTTTCCATTGATCAAGATTAACCGATCCGACCAGAAGGAACACTTTGCGTTAGTCCCTGGTGATTCCCTGGAACCCACTATTCCCAAACCGACACCGACACCCAGCGCCCTACCGCTGGATCAAGTAGAACCCGACTTTCGCGAGTACCTTCAGAAGGCTCCCTCTGGACTTGGCGAAACTAGTAACCCCCCCTGGGTTCCCCACCAGCACACCGCAGAACAAAATGATTTCGAAAACGTACAGACAGGTAGAAAATATTCTCCCCTTCCCCCAGGCTTTGGATCAGGTGCCGGGAAGCGGACTGCTGCAATCCAGGCAGGCGATCGACTCCAGCCAAAACATCTTAGGATAGTAGGCCGGACTACTGCTGTGAGTGGTATTCCATCCATCGCGAACGAAGGATCTGATTCCCTCTGGAACAGCCTGACCTTGCAGGCATCCTCGCCAAGGTAGAGCAGATCAAGTATCTCCAGCATGAAATTAGCGTCGATTCTGACGCTGCGCTGAGGCTTTGCACGGAATTGATTGAGGCCATGGGGACTTCGCAGATGGATTTGGAGAAAGACATGGTCTAGCCAACCTTGAGAGCGGCAGTAATGTCGCCGTTCCCAATGTTTCCCATTTGTTAACCTGTCACGCATACTGCGATTAAAAAGGTCTGAAGTGCAAAATGAGAATAAAGTCACGCGAAACGAAGCGCGCATTGCGCAAGTGTCCAAGTTGTAGTAAGCATTGAGCACGTCGACTCTATTAATAGCAATAAACGAATGTACTATTGATTTCCTCACAATCCGAACTGAACCCGAGTCGTAATTGATGATAATCATGGGGCATACATGACATCCGAGTCTGGACTCTGGGCAGTTCGTCTACGGGCAAGTTTTTTCCCACTCGACGCATTGCCAGTGATGCTCGCGACGAATCCCGCAACATAACTGCTCGGCCAATTTAAAAAATGGATCTATCCTGCAAAATCTTCCATCTAGTTCGTCCCGCCATTTAGATACCACCGAAATGTGACCCCCGGGGGCATCCGAAAGGAAGCAAGAACCCACCTGGCGCAAAGAATGTATGCAGGCCACGAAAGAATGGTGGCGTACCATAACACAGACATGGCGACGTATGTTGTTGAAAATGGTGAGTTGTTGCACGAACTCTGCGTTATGTGCTCGTTGGACTGCGACTGTCCGCGAGTGCATCGCGATCCAGCACAACAGGAGTAATCACATGTGAATTACCCTGCTTGGTCCTTTGCTGATACCCACCTCCGAGTCACTCTGTTTTACATTCAAAATTCTGATCCTCTTGCCCCTAGGTCTGAGACCTTTTAGAATATCGAGGTAGGATTTGTTGAGATCACGTCGTCGACCGTGATCGATCGTGACCCCCAGTCGCTCCAGCGCTCATTGATCCCGCGTTGGAGGACATGGTAATATTGGCGGTGCAGCCTGAGAAGCAAACCTGCCTTCTCAGCCTCCCAGACCCCTCTCCTACCCTTTTCTTCGATCGGGCAAGAAGCCTCCCTGCTCCCTAGCACTCGTGGTACCCCACTATGCAACCAATCTATCTGGGCTTACGCCCTGTTATTGCCGCTACTAGCCGCCTCTGCGAGTCTGTCCATCTCCCTCGATAGGGCTTAAGTTTGGTAGCTGAAGCCTAAACGATCTCAGATGGGCAACATTGAACAGTCGGGATAGCGGTAGAGCCTTCGCATGCTCAAAACCGCTGCCGCTCCCTTACCTGTCCTCCTTGCACTGTATATTGCTATCATGATGGCCTGACCCCGATCCTCAGAGCGGGGTGTTGTTCCGACGAACGAGCAAGATTCCGAGTCGGCCACCATCCCGTCACACTTTTGAACTTGAGAAGATTGGCGTCACTTTTGCGGCCATCGCGGAGACCCTGGATGACGATCAGACTGCTCACGAGAGTTATGTCATCGAAGATCAGCTCAACGACTTGTTAGATGCGGCGAAGAACTCTTGAATCAGATTGTAGCATAACTCATTCCCAAACCTGGTCGTTGCACTGATTGGAGATACTGTACCCCTGCATCTCAAAAGCTAGCGTAGTGGGGATAGAAATTCTGCTTAACCATGGTGCAGACCCTGACGCACGAAATGTGAATGGACAAACAGGTAATATGTATTGATCTTGATCTTGTCAAGGTGCAGGGTCACTTTTCCAAAAAAGCTCAGATCCTTCGCAGGGAATATACTAATTGGCCAAGGTACTATGATACCTGTGCGCTATTAGCACAATTTGCAGGCTCACCAACTGACATGAAAACGAATTGATTTTAGTATGGCTGATCTGAAGACACTCGAAGTTCTTTGGGATGTCAAACTATACCTCGGTAGAAATTGAGTGCATCAAGCTCCACGCCAACCGCAACTCCAGCGAGCCAGCCCTCGATCAAAAGTGGCTGCGGAAAACTGGTCTTGTGCCGCCTGAGAATGACTTCCTATGATCACAGACCCAGTGTCGCTGAAAGGCGCCATTCATCTCATTAAATATACTACTATCACGGAATGAGTCCAGAAAGACAGGGAGGGGACGTCGAAAGAGTCTAGCCCCACTCATCTATACCACGGGTAATAACGTATCGTATCGTTGATCATCGATACCTTCCATCCTGCACGCTAGATGATCATCATAATTATGTATCCACATGTCGAACGTCACCTTGTCCCCCAACCTGGAGACATCACGGTCCCTGCCGAGTCGCAGTCGCGCGTTTCTGACGGCGCGTTAGCACGAGTTTCATCATCACCAACAACGAACTCCCGACGAGTCCAATAAGCTAAGAAATCAAGTCAGTATAGTGCTTTCAATTGGTTGATTCGTCGCACCCCATTGAAGAGACAAGTCTGCAACCATTTATACTGCGGAGTGAGCAGCGCACCAGAGATGGGCCCACCTATCGAATCATGGTGAGAGATACAATTTCTTTCGAGATGGGACGCACTGATGAGACCACCGAGTCCCACAAACAACATTCCAATTCCCATGCGAGCACTAAGCATCCATCATGATTAGTCAAAGCCGAAACAGTCGAATGTATGGGAGCAACGAACCCGAGTTCGGACATGTCGCTGGTAAGTTGTGCCATGAGGGCTGCGAGTAATGCAATGCCTATTGCGTGCCATTAGGTCGACTAATCTGAATCCTAGCAAATGGAATAGAGATTGGACTTACAAATACCGGAAAAATATCCATATATCAACGCAAGGGTCACGACCGTTGCAACGCCCTTGAGACCAATCATGCCGATGATGAGAATGCCAGATGCGGCAGTCGCTAGGATCATCATGTTGACCACCCCAACTCGATGTTCGATAAATGAGCCAGACACTCGAGCTGACAAGTTTCCTGCATTTAAAATTGCCAACTAGTAGAAAAATCAGAGAATTCCCGGTGAGCTAGGTCTAAGGTGGCATTGAATGAATCACGCACAGTATAGAAAGAGAACGTCTCTGAATTTCCATGTTGAATGGAATCCAATTGGAGGTAAAAGCTCGGGAAGAGATTGCTGAACTGAAAGCATAGTACTCTGTCGCATCGGAAGTGTCATTAATCAAGAATAATCATGGGAAGTGATAAACACCTACCCAATGCACATGATACAGAAAGGCATGTCACGAACAATACCCTTTGCGACAGACAAGTAATTTGGAGACGGTCTGGGTGGTCCCGGCCGCGTGCGCATGAGGAGACATGCGATCCCAAGTAGGGCTGTGATCATGGCAGCACTTATTCGTACACCATTTGCGAAACCTACGCTCCCGTTGAACAAGTAGTTCAACATGATCGGGTGTACAATCATTCCAAGGGAGCTTCCACAGGTAACTAGGCTCATTGCAAGGATGCGGCGTTTTCGGAAATGTTGGGACACCACTGCCATCGCTGGGACGTACACAATTCCTTGACCTATCCCGAGAGCAAGCCCCTGTGCGAGCAAGATCTAGCATTACAAGTCTGAGTGACAGCTCACAAATATATTGGCAAAGGGACATACTGCATAGTATTGACCTGGTCGGGTGAGTGAGAGCATGAATAAAGAGATTGATTGCAACAACGATCCTCCAATCAAGAGGTGGTAGCTTGTTACGATCAGCACCGAGTACGGACAATGCTTCGAGATTGGAAGTTGGTACATACAAATAACCACGATCGTAGAGTACACCCGCAACTATGCCGATACCAGTCCCTAGGAACGCATTGAGGCTTCCTATCCATCTGTCAAGCAAATATTGTATTTCACACGAGACAAATGCTCTAAAGGGGACTTACGATATATCGGAGAGTGATACATTGGTGAGGTAGTTTAAAGTATAGAAATCTGCAACTATGAGTACCGGACCAAAGGGGATTTGAATGAGAATGCATACCTTGATAAACGCCAAACGACCTGCTGTAACTATTTTTCTTGTGAGGAAGGAATTTCGAACGACAGTGGATTCACACTGACCCAAAACCGCAGAACAAGACCAGCGCCCTATCAAGCATCAGATTGATTACAGAGAAGATTGGTACGAACAGAGACTTACCCGCCAATGACAGTGCACCATCCTGCAGTGCCGCCTTCGGGAAATTGGTCGACTTCAACTTGGACTCTGCCCTTGTCTGAGTCTTCCTTTTTATTATTCACAGTAACCTGTAACGGGATATCCGTCACGGTGGCCGATGACAAGTTCGAAAGCATTCTATGGAATCTGGACTGAAAGTAAATGTTCGGTGAAACAAGGCTTCAACCACCGTCTGGTGAGCAGGACGCAAATGCGGAGCACTGAGGCTTATAACGTGAAACCATTCGACACTGCCGCGGGGTGATTAGACGAATGGGAGGCGCGTAAGGATAAAACAATGTATACCATACCATTTTCATCGATTCAAATGGGGTAAGCCGCGTTACCTTGCCTTCAGGTGACTTCATGTCCAATAGTCATCGATCCGCTCCGGCCGCATATATATACTGCGGGTAAGGTTATAGGGTTTGCCTTTTAAGAAAGAGCCAGGGTTTCCTATACTTGTAGTATGAGTAGAATTACTTACATTGGCAGAGAGTTTTTCAGAAGAGTCTGAGACAGGCTGCTCGTTCCACCCATCCGAGTCCTCTCAATTTGTAGGCCTTACGAGATCAATAGTGTGCGGTACATACAGGCCAAAGTCTTGTCTGGTCGCCAGACTAGTAACGTCACGGTACTCTCCGAGTCACTAATCTGAGCCACCCAGTTAGCCGGTTTCTGAAAAGTACCATTATCCCTCTGACGAAATGTTTCCCTTCAGTTGCATCTCATATAGAGTACATTCTTAGGTGGTACGAAGTTGAACGGGGTCAATCCGTACAGTATCTGTAGAGATAGAAAAAGCATTAATGTGACAATACAATAAGGAGAATGACCATTTGCCGAGTACTGCCGAAGCGGAGTATACTGGACATGCGCTTGCTGCTTCAAGCGTACTTATTAGTAAGGTGGTCCCGCGATCATATCGGGCAGGTATGAGACGAGCGCACCTCAGGCCTCAGACCCTAACTATGAAGTACGGATCCAACCTGCCGCATCTTGGAGTCGCCCAATGGCTTTACAACCTACAAGTCTTATTCAGTAGCTGCCAAACTTAAAGTGAAACGAGTCCACTCGATGCTGCACATTGGTACACAGCACGCATAGCACGCATACTCACTTTCTTGATGACGATGACTCTCGCCCGACCTTGGAGCGCTCAGTCTCGCGAGCGGGGCCAAGGCTTCAAATTGTGCAATGATTTTGTGATTGGCCAACTACTTAGCACTATGAGTGGCTCAGTCCTTGGTGAGTGATAGTACCTCTTCGTACCACCCTAGTACTCCAGTATTTCCAAACAAGCTTCGTGCATTTAGTAGGTCTTGTACACTCACAACTTACGATTGTATCTTGATTGTACAAGTGATATTCTGTAATTCGAATATGACCGATACTTAATCTTAACACCCGCTCCCCGTTCGAGGTTTCTCGGAGACCAAGTTTTTGGACTACTCATTGTTTGTAGGCAAATGAAGACGGATTTTTGTTTTGTTTGAGCCTGAGCTTGAAATCACGTAATAGTAGTATTCGACATGGCCATCGACGGTCTGATCATACTCGACGCGTCGGGGTGCGTGTCCTGGCGCGCTGCATTTCTCTTCTGTTCACTTACCTCCATGCAGGAGACCCGTCATCCAGTCCGGCTACACGTCCTTTCCTACAGCGTACCCATTGCTCCACATCGACACGTTGAACAACGAACTTTCCAAATCTGCCCGCACTCATAGCGTCGATCCCGTCATCTACGTCCCCCCCGGAATCGGGGACGTGTCAGGTGCCAGCGCATGTTGTCACGTAGAAATGGGAGAGCTGCGGTTAATTGCGAGCGTTTCCGGCGATTGTGAGGGGACTTGCGACTCGTCTTCGTTTCTCAACTTATCTTTTCTGTTTCATAGCTGATCCTCTGATCGCGTTCGCATTCTTGCAAGCATTCAGCGACGTCCTGCACGATTACTTTGGTACGGTGAGTACGGCCACCCTCAAGGATAACTTCGACGTCGTGTATCAGGTATGCACGACGTTCTATACGCCCTCGTTCCGTTTGGTCTAACTCGAATAGCTTCTCGAAGAAACGCTGGATTCTTCTGGATATCCTCTCACGACATCTCCGAATGCGCTACGTGATATCGTCCTCCCTCCCTCCCTCCTCTCCAAGCTTTTGGCGTCGCTCCCGACGGCCGCGCAGTCTGGCCCAAATCGAACTGGAGGTGTGCGGAAACGGCTTGGATATGTTGACGACCAATGATCGAAAACACTTCCGTATAGGTTCCACTGTGTCCACTGCCTCGGCTGGTGCCTTTGCGTCGCCCATTCCATGGCGAAAACTTGGCGTTCGGCATGCTCACAACGAAATCCTATTCGATGTTTCCGAGGAAATGCGAGCCATCGTTGGGCGGTGAGTCGCACTATCACGAACGGGTCGAACGGGATTTCGGAAAGGATTTCTCATGTTTTGCCAGCAACGGTGCTACGCTCACGAGCAATGTCTATGGCAAGATCGGGAGCAATGCCAGGTTGACCGGTAGGCAGCGTTAGGTTCTCTATATCAGCGAGGCTGGAACCCATGATGACGATAGGTATGCCTGACTTGCTCCTGAGCTTTTCAAATCCAAATGTCATGACCGAGTGTGCGTTTCACCCCTGCGTACGGCAAGTGTCGTCGATTATGTGGTCTGCATGATATCTTGACAAAAAGGACTGCAAAGGCTCCAACGATGGACACGCGAAAGGACGTTGTCATTCGTCCCACCCGACGGCAAGTTTGTGCTCGCGGAATATCAGTATGCAGTACCACACAGTGCACTGGCCGGAAACGTGCCCGTCCCGCTCTCCCTGAAGCCCAACATCATCGTGAGCGAATTTGGAGGTATGCCTTACCATTTCGAAAGTCGTCGTTTTGCACAGCAATGCAAATCGGCCGTGTTTCTAGGCAATTTCACGATCACCTTTAGCTCGCGGACGATGAAGATCATGGAAAACGTTCGAATAGAGCTCTTCCTGGGCGACAGCGCGACAGGGGCACAGTGCACGATCTCGAGCGCCGGATCCGGCGTCGGGTCTGCGGGGGGCATCGAGAGTTCATGGACGTTTGAGCCGCGGAGACAGGTGCGTTTGTCTCCATTTGTTTTCGCAACTTGGACCGCGGTCTCAGGTTTGGCATTTGATGAGGTGCTTCGCTGGGAGATTCCGAGCATGCATTCGTCTGGGAGTTGGGTGCTCCGTGGTTCTTGGACTTGCAAGTGCATTTGTTCTTTTTGTCGTCGTTGAATGCGCGTATCGATATCTTTCCTAGGGAGAAAATTCCGCGTCCGGCACATGCGTTTCAGATACGCTTTGAGCTCCCTTCGTATAGTTTTTCGTCTCTCAAAGTCGACCAAGTTCGGTTGTCGGGCGAGGCGTACAAGATGTACAAGGGCGTGCGGACAGTCAGCTGTGGTTTGATCGAGTGGAGGTGGTAGCACGTCGCCCATCTATCCTATTTCATCCGATGTTTCATTCTTTAGGATAAACTAGATGGCAATCGGATGAAAGGACGCAGACGCGTTGGGAAGGTATATGCAGTTAAACGACTTTAAGATGAGCAGTGAACATTAATATTAGTGACCATGATGCCCGTCGTAGATACTCGACCTCCGACACCCATTTGCCTCCCTCAGACAACCGAAGTGAACGTCTCGAATCTCTTGACGACCTGATTCCAGTTAACGACCGTCCAAAACTCCTTGAGATACCTTTCCTTGCCCCAAACCCCGTGATCCAAAAGCCAACAGTGCTCGTGCACGCTGATGCAAAACAGGGGGTAGATGTACTCCCCGAGCTTGGCGAGGTCGCGCGTGTCCTGAGGACCATGTGGGGAATACGATGACGGCGTCGCTGTGGGGTCATACAAGGAGCGCACGCGTGTCTTGTAGTCCTCGCGAGAAGGGACGCACGTATGGAATGTCCGCGTTGGAGAGGATGGGTCGCGTTGTGGGGGTGGTGGCGGGGCGCCAGAAAGAGGCAAGGACGCACTGCTCGATTCTGACAAGGGTGCTCGACCCCAGCTGGGGCTGCCCTGCATAGAGGAGGGTGATGGCGGCGTCGCCGTCGACAGGATATCCGGCTCGCCAAGCACGGGTGCGGTGATCGGCTCGACGGTACCGGCGCCCGAACGGACGAGTAGGGTTCCGGACGCAAAGGTGGGCACGAGGGCGAGGTTCCGGTTAGCATCTGTGACGAACCAGACGTATCCCGAGCCAGCCATGCCGTCGACCGCGGCGGAGAAGAGCGAGCGGAGTGCGTCCAAGCCACCAAATTGATTTTGAACGGCGGTGCCAAAGTAGCTCGCGTCGACAACCTTTTCGCTCGCGTCTTCCGAGGGGGGTTGCTACGAAAAGAGAAGAAAAAAAAAATAGTGGTGTTGAGGGGGACGGCGTGCCGCGAGAAAAAGGGCGGGCGTACCAGGCCATGGAGGAAGAAGCTGTTATTGAGAGCGTGGCTAGCGTATTTGAACGTGATGGCTCGGTCTTGGGACCGAGCGGTGTCGAGAACGAGCTGCGCGACCGTCTTGCGTTTGTCCTCGACGTCTGGCGGATCGGGTTCGATACCAAGGACGTGCAGCGTGCGCGCAAAAGAGGAGGGGACTTACCACGACATTCCTGGTTCAAGCGGTCGAGCAAGCCTTGTTGGTACTCGACGGCGACCATGCGGAGGGTTCGGGGGGACATGAAGTTTCCGAGGCCGTCTTCGATTTTGTAGGGGAGCTCCTTGCGGGTGTGTACATGTCGGCGAAATGTTCTACTAGAAATTTTGGCGGTCGGACGGGACGAGGAGGCGAGACGGAGCACAGCGGTGTTCATGACAGTTAGTTTCTGACTTCCGTTTTGGGGAAGTAACCAAAACTTTCTCTCAACTCAAGTCCACGTCGCAACGCCCATGGCTGGCCCAAAACCGACCCCGCAGACGACGACACTCTCGAGCGTCTCGAACACGTTCTCTTCGCTCTGGAAGTCGTATGTACACCAGACACCAGACAGACTCAAGTTCATAGACGCATTCTTGCTCTTCCTCGTCCTGTCGGGTGTGGTCCAATTCGTCTACTGCGTCCTCGTTACCAACTTTCCTTTCAACGCATTTTTGGCCGGGTACGTCCCACGTTCTGGATGCTAGTCCTTGCGGGCTTATTTGGGTACCGTAGATTCGCGAGCGCAGTCGGGCAGTTTGTGCTCACGGCTTCGCTCCGGGCCCAGGTCCACCCCGAAAACCGCTCCGAATTCAAAGACGTGTCACCCGAGAGGTGTGTTGTCGTCTACTAAACCATGCTCGGGTACGCTCAACACACGCACAGAGCATTCGCCGATTTTGCACTGGGCTCCATCGTGCTCCACTTTTTCGTATTCAACTTTCTCGGATGAACCAGATGTCACTCGCTGTCCTCAGAATAAGATAAATTGCGTGCATATGTAACGTATGAGCGAGAAATGATGAGAGAAGCTATCCTATGACGAGAAGCAATTACGGCTTGCGTTCAAAGGAGTTGGAGCGCTGTGAGGACGGTCAGCGGGGTGCTTTGAGGTGCGACAAGGAGTTACCCCAAAGATAACAACGGCAAAGTCGAAAGCATACTCTCCTGTGTGTCGGTAAGACGAGCGAGTCCAAGGGGGCGTGTGGGACGCGAGACGCACCAAACTCGAGGTATGTCCGCAGCAGTTCTGCGAGTCGATGAGATGCAAGTGGAGTGAAAGAATGGGCTACGCACGGCGGACGTCCTTGTTGGGTACTTGGGACAGGGCGGGTCTGAGACGTGGTGAGCGGGGTCGGATGGACGACTACAAGGGACATACGTGAGACCGGTCGAGCGCTTTATGCCTGCGAGGAAAGCACTGAGGAGGAGAGCATCAATGGCGAGATGAAAGAGACTGCCAAACATGACGAGACGTTGCAGTGAGATGTAGTCCTCAAGTAACTTCCCACGGTCATCGTAGTACATATCTAGATCACAACCAACTACGATATTGAAGCAACTTTTGCGATGTCTTTGCCGTGTTCTCCTTCTCTTCCTTGATCACAGCAGAAAACGCCTTGAAACTTGGTGTCCCAGCCTCGCCTACAAGTCACGACGTCAGCAGGGAGGACCAGATTTTACGAGATAAGTCTGACGCTGGAGTTGGAAGGCGGCGCTCTCGCTTGTGGTGACGTGTCCGCCGACCTGGCGAATGTAGTCGAGCGCGATGGGGACCTCTTCCTTGTTGCAGCTGGACACGCCGTCTGCGAGGACGTAAACGTTGTACCCGTCCTGAAGGAGATCGAGGGCAGTTTGGAGGACGCAAACATGCGACTGGGCCGGTATAAGCGGGAATAGAGCGGTCCGGTCGGCTCAACTGACCTCGATACCAAAGAGGACGACGGAAGTGAGGTTTGGGCGCTCTTGCAACAACGCCTTGACCTCGGGAAGCATCATCGAGAAGAGGGACTTTTCGATCGTCGCGACGTGTAATTCAGCGAGCGCGGGTAGGTCGATCTCGGGTACAGTGTGTCCGAGCGCTGCGTTGTGCTGTATGAGGATCGAGCGACGGGGCGCGGGGACGGGCGTCACCTTTGGGGTTCTGCTCGGTCACGATCACGGGTATGCCGAGGACCTATGAGGGGGTAAGCGGTGAACGATGGAGGCATAGGCGGCGATACGAGCCTTTGCGACCTTGAGCATCTTGCTGCATGTCGAGACGAGCTCGTCGAATCCGTAGATGGCTGAGCCTTTGAAGGATGTGAATCATTCGAGTCTCGTATCAAAAAAGAGCTTACTGAAGCGAGTCTGAACATCGCAGAGAAACAGAACTGTGTGCTTTGGATCGAGCTTTTTCATGATATATGATGATCGGAGTTTTCCTTGAAGCGAAGCAGCCCTTACAGTATTTACAAAGGTACACACCCGTCCATTACCATCATCCCCGTCCGTCCCGTTCATTCCTTTTCTCTCTTCTCTCTTTCTCTCTCTCTCTCTCTCTCTCTTCCAACAACCCACGCTCTTTTTACTTTCGTCATGGACTTGGACTCGGACATGGTCGCAGATCAGAGAGTATGTTCCCCCTTTACCTTGCACGCACATATCCTCACCCCCACACAGTTTTTCTCCTTCAAGATGGGTGGTGACGCACCGCCAAACACCCTTCATACCCTCTCTCGGCACTCTCACAGACGGTCGCGCTCTCGAAACAGTTCCATATCTTCATTTCCTCTTTCTTCCTCGGCGCCCTCTCTCTCCCCTTCTGCGCCCGATTCCCCAACTTCAAGTATTAATGCTCCCCCTTCAAAACGTCCTGTTTCTCACCACCACCGTCGCTCGTCCGTCTCAACCCGCCGCGAGTCCGCCGAACTCATGGGTGTCTCCCTACCAGAGCTTCCCACAGCCCATTCAGACGACAACGTCAATCTGGGTGACAGGGACTCCATCCGCCGCAGAGCTCTCTGGGCCCTCGAAGGAAAACCTGACCTCGCTTTTTCAAAGGTTGAAATTCCTGACATCACCTCCTCCGACTCCTCCAAGCCCTTCGATTTCCGTAAGTGCCGTTTCCCAACCTCTTCGTTTTCCCACACATTCACCCCGCGTCCTAGCCACCAAACCTTCCTTTCCGCCCGGTCCCGCCCTGAACAACGCGAATGCCGCCTTTGCTGGCAAGCGTGATTCTTTCGGCAAGATGTTTGGGTCCACCTCAACCTCCAAGGATCAGTTGGGCACCCTTGTCG
>JBBPPG010000638.1:0-18569 GCA_038091855.1 Leccinellum luteum
CCATTGCAACATGGTGTAACTGGAGCATAGGCATAAACCTGGTATGTTATGTCGTACTATGTAAGAGGGGGGTGTAGATAAGGTCTACCAGGCTATGTAGACTACATAGTAGCCTGTAGACTTCTTCTTGCAAATTTTTGGCAAGTATTAAGGAATCTATACTAGTTATTTGTAGTCAGAGAAGGAGGGGAACTTGCTCAAATTCTTCATCCATCGCCCCTTCCTGTCCTGCTTCCACTTCTCCATTTCTGCTAGTGATGTAGTCCTGGCTAACTCCCGGTCAGTTTTCATCCCATTTGCAACATATGCAAAGAGCTGTCCAGAGGCATACAGAGTAAAGGAAAAGCGTTGTTGATCATCCGGAATCTCTATGTTCCAGTGAGTTATGATGGCAGAGGGAATTAGCACAGTTGCACCAGGAGGAAACTGAACAATCAGCTTCACCTCCTCGACCTCGTAAAGCTTACACAGAACGAGGTGAGCATGTATCGACATCCCATTACAGAGTCCCTGCAATGGCAAGGTACTTGACTATATATGTTTCCACCACAGGTTGGCTTACGACGGTACCTGGAATGTCAGACGCGCACCTGCGTGCAAAGATATTTATGCAGGTTCCAAAGCATAGGAATTACAACTCTCAGTTAGTAGAAGGCACGCTGGCAGAGTTCGTGATGGCGCTGGAAGATCATACTCGATGCCTTAACTGTCTTGACCTCCCAAATTTGAATCCGGACATTCCGAACTTCGTGAGGTAAGAATTAGATCTGTCCGTGATTTTGTAAAGCCTGGTTGCGATTCCTTCAACCACAGATATATGATGGATGATATAAACTCATTCACAACTACTATCCGAGAGTCGTATGTTGATAAGAACGGGAAGCACAAAAAAGGTAAAAGGAGCGGGCTGTGCGGCCTTCAGTCAATCCATGTTGATACTGTCAAAGCAAACGGACGGGATGTCATGACCCATCCATGCTTCATCATTTATCCTCACCACGATGCCGCAGGATTTCTCACCTATTCCTATGTTCGCTCTGGAAGTAAGATTTGGGCATACCTCGATCTCGACAAAGTGGAGGAGACGAATCAAACAGCAGTCATCCATGCATGGAATGCATATTATACAGATGCCATGGCGTGTGAGACGTTTCGGAAGAACATCAAAATCAACTTGGTGTTGTTGGAGAAGGGTGCAGTACTGTAAGTCGCTGTTATCTCATCTGTTTTGTATCTGTCATCCAGGATGCCTTACCAGAATTCAGCCTCCTGGGGCGAATCATATGGTTTACACCCCATAACCCAACATTATGTCTGGGGGCCATTTCCTCTCCTATCATACAATGCACCTGACCGAATTCTGGTTATTTTTTGACCTGGGACGCGACGTTAGCTGGAGTGGAAGGATGCACTCATCAAATTCTAGCCATCCAGGAATGTTACGAAAGGTATATCGTATGGTAATCGCTTTGCCGATCATTGTGAAATGCTAACGTGAGTGCAGAAGCCCTTTTATTATGCAATATATAAAAATCATGTACATAGCATGGTACTACAAAAGATGTGTCGTTGGCATGGCGTCCATCTTGCGAATTCCCCAGAAGAAGCTGGACGACGATGACTATGCACAACGTGGAAAGTCATTCGTGGAGGAGCTGGATGGAGAAAGGATGCGCGCCAATAAAATCTTAAATCCCGTGATGAAGGTATGGGGAATCATTTCGCCATACAATGAGATGAGGAAAGGCCTTTGGAGAGATCCTGGTGAGCGTATAGACATGTCTCAGTTACTCTAACACACTATCCATCGTATGTGAGCGCCCAGATCTTGTATACTTCATATCCACAGTTTTCCTATGTTTTAAATGTTTTCATATTTCCGTTTTTTGAAGTGCATATATATGGTACTTCACTACCCTCCCCCGCCACTGTACACCTCTGGAAGGGTCTTATGGCTATTTTCATCATCTGGCACAAATGTCTCCTCCCTCTGATGCTGCCCGCAATATAGGACATTCGAGCTACAACCAAAGTTTTAATCATTTCGACATGCCAAGATGGCACCCCTCAACCAATATTCAATGACACTATTCATAGCTACTCCAGACAAACGGTATCATAAGTGCTGTAAATACATATAGATAATATCTCAATTTCCTACACCTGATAACAAAACTGACTAGGAATGTGACTACGAACATGACTACGAATGTAGCTACGAACCCGACTACGAACCCGAATACGAACTTAACTGGTACAAACCCGACTACCAACCTAGCTACGAACCTAAGTCCCAACTGACTTTTCATTATCTCAATTTCCCAGCCCATTAATCATAGAATGTGCCCCTGCACTTGGTGACAGGAAAATATGGATCCAAACAAGTCGCCCCTACATGTGCCGGCTCAACTCCCCACTGGCGCCAGATAATGTGATCATTGAAAACGCAAATGAAATAACTCCCATTAGTGTAAGAAAATACATGCAGATTATGCCACGACCTCCATCTGCAACCACTCGTAGATGCCTAGGCCGATAGATTCTGCTAATATTCCATGATGACCATCGGGAAATGCATCCATCCAAAGACTTGTCGTCGTGCTTCGCTCAACCTCATTCACAAAATAATGAAGTGAGTTATTTTGTTCCATGACCCCAATATCCATCCTGCAGAACACAGAAATGGAGGGAGTACCGAGCTGCCTTCGTCTCTCATAATCTACCAGTGACTCATATGTCCTTTCAACGAATGACCAAAGTTGCTGCTTTGCCTGTCGTCGAGTTTCAACATGTCCCTCGTCAGCACGGTGCATCCTCGCCTGATTTATGGGGACGGATGTGATACGACTTGTATGAAGCATACTCCTAGAATGATATTATGATTCAGTTAAGTCGTGAAATAGGTGGAGCAGTCGATGTTACTTACCATAACTCTTCCAAATTCCAGTATGATACTACCTTTGCTCCTTCCCACTTCCCCTTCTCGGTTTGCCATGTGTGTACGACATGGAGTATCTGTCCTCTGACGATAAACACTCTCCATTCACCGAACTGCCGCAGTTCTGGTATATACTCCTGTGCCATCCAGATTTCCTCATTGGATGTCTGGGAAAGTAGATACTCCCATGTACGTTTTCCGATGTCTCCAGGCATGATGACATGGTTCCCACTATCACTGTTTGAGCGTTTTAACACTGCATCCTCCGGGATGGGAGAGTTACTGGACTTTGTGAGGATTGCCGTGGTAGGCCTCACTGTCTTGTGATAGATCGCAATCATTGAAAGGTCTGTTATCACCTGGTGCTTCATGCCGGCATAGTGCAGTTGATGTGGTGGTGGCCAGAAACGCAGTGGAGGCCGAATGTTTTGAAGGTTGTGTAGATACAACTGTATTTCCTTATCGTCTCTCCAATCATACAGATCCCTAGATGACGCGTAATTTTGTAAAGTTATCTCGTCCTGGGTGACAATGGTACTCACCTGTAATCCAGAGTATAGTCGATGCCCCCTATGATGCAATCAACCGATACAAGGATGGTGACAACATCTTCATCCAAGGACAATATTCCATTCTTGAAGGCGCTCCATGACATATATGACACATGGAAAAGTTTCTTTCCATTGGGATCCTCCAGCATACATAGGCGGATCATAAGCCAAAGCTTCAACGAAAACAAGCTTCAGTTAAATGATATTTGTTAATAATTTGCACCACAACGCACCCACTCGGACAGCCTGGCCTTCACCAGATCACCTCTTTTTCGCCTCCCTGGCGAAGCATGGAAAATGAGTCTTGGGAATATTGAAGATGCATGGAGGAACTGATGCATCATTATTGTACGCGTAGTGAATGACAGATCCGACCATGTCTCAGAGACCTTATCGACAGGTCTTGCTGGATCAGGAACATAGAGTACTCGGAATGTTTTACGGGACCCCAGTTGTTTTTGAGTTGCAGCAAGCACTTGGGGTGGTGGGAATATTTCTGAGAACTGAGTGTCCGATGACAATCCAGAGACTTCAGAGCCAATGGACTGAGCTCTACTTGGGAAGGTTGCGGATGCAGGCTGCAAAAACATTTCAGGGCCATCGATCTCCATGTCGACCTCTCTCCATGCCGAGTCCTCATCCATGGGAATTCCCTCCGAATCTTCGGTAAATCTCTTGTATTCATCCTGATCGTTTCCGTTGGGGTGGTTGTGATCCAACAACATTCCTTCGATATTGCTCGATCCGGTCTTCCCATTTTTGTTTCTGCAATTGCCATCATCATCTCGCCCATCTCTGTTGCTATCTTGGTTTCCCTCTGCGTCGGTATGTAGGTCTCCATTTTCCAATCCATCCTCGTCCGAGTTGGTGTTACCTTCATTCCTTTTCCCAATGTTTTCTCTGTCATCCACCGCAAATTCTTCCTCCTGGAGTGGAAAGCATCTCGCAACTTCCCATAAATCAATGAGAAGACTGCGAGAAATAATATCATCAGATATTGTGCGGAGCTTCCGTATGACCGGAATGTATAGCTGAAGCTGTGCCGGTGTGGCGAGAACTCTTTCGTGATCATGGATATCCGTGATTCCGTATGCAGGACAGCTTTCGGAACATGTGGAATGCTGCTGTTTCTTTAGGTGTCGGCGAAGGGACCCACCTTCTACCCGCCATAGTGGAGTCAGCGAGCGACTGAGACAATGTCCCCTGGGAGCACAGGTGTGCGGACAAAGCTCGAATCCTTTCATTCCAATTCGTGGCATGATAGATGAGGGTGTTTGAAGATGAAGTGTTCACTTGATTTGGTTGTAATAAGTGTTGCGACGGCTTCCTTGAATTCATGCAAAATCTTCGTATGACTGATTATGTAAATATATCAATCTAAAACAAGCAAACACATCGGAAGCAAAATAATAAATGTTGAGGCATCATTGTCAGGTTCACTAGAAACCGTGGCAGCACGAACGACACGTTGATAGCCAGAACAGAGGTGCGGCTGAGTAGTATACATGAGTGGAAAGAGAAACTGTACATGTACCTAAAACAGAAGAACACGACATTGAGGAGAAGAATGAAAAGAATGGATGGCGAGCCAGACGTACTACAGCCAAGCGAGACTCAGGCAGTATCGCAGTGCACAGACTACAAGGAAAGTTTCATAATACTCGTGGTGCATAGGCATGAACTTGAGCCCTGATCTGACGCCGCATTGATAATGGAGGTTGGACCTAAAAAATAATGGGACGCATTGTTACAAGCAACATACATTTCTGGAAAGCTGGGCGTTCGCGCACAAATTCCAAAAATCTAATCCGTCCTAACAGGAAATCCAATCAAGTGAACGTCGGTGTGGGACACAGGATACCTCTCGCCTGCCGCACAATATTAAGATGTCAAAAAGCGCAATTCAAACTGGACTCGATACAGTACAAAAATGCAAGAGTAGAACGGACAATGTGTGGCGACCATCGCGTGTTGACAGTGCGGAAGCGCGCCGCCCTTGCCAGACACCATCGTTGATATAAAGAGGCAAGGTAGTGAGGCTAGAGTTATGAGGACGAGTGGGGTGGCGGCAAACGGTGAGTCTGGGTATGTGACAATGACGGCATGGTTGAGGTCAAGGATGGTTTCAGAGGCAGAAACGATGTGCGGCGACCGTCATGGGTGTGTGCACACATGCACATTCTGTGTGGATGCGTACGACGCACACATGCATTGAACAATCTCGGAATAACACACGCTAAGACACCCCATGAGGGTTAGACTGATGGACATATGGTAATGCCGACAAATGTTGGTCTTGCTGCTCTCAGCGGTGTGGAGGATTCAAGACTTGATAGTTTGGACTCGGATGCGGACGACAGTGATCATCAAAAGGAACCCAATCTCGATCTCGAGGATAGCCGACGTGATCGAAATTCCTTTCAGGCTCAAACTCTGGGCCCTCCTCCAGCCTCAAAGAAGCGGAAACTCAATAATAAAGGTGCATATACTCAGCTAATCATCTTTCATGTTCTTACAGATGAACTGGAGGCAAACAAGCTCTCGTTCGTGAAGT
This sequence comes from Leccinellum luteum, assembly GCA_038091855.1. Taxonomy (NCBI): domain Eukaryota; kingdom Fungi; phylum Basidiomycota; class Agaricomycetes; order Boletales; family Boletaceae; genus Leccinellum; species Leccinellum luteum. The sequence goes on from JBBPPG010000638.1 coordinate 6,044, forward strand.
CGGATTGCTATGAGCTTGAGATCATGGCTAATTCTTCGATTGAGCATCGTGTTGAGTATGACTAGGTACGATTTCTTGTAATCTAATGAAACACTGGCCACTCGCGACTGCCAATAATTACCAAAACCGCTGTAATGTAATTCCGATATTGCCAGTGTCCCATATTATCACATAATCATAACATCTTTCACTTTCTACCATCACAATGACTGATCTCCTTTTCTTAAACACTTCGCCCACCAAGACGGAACTCTCCTACATCAAGGAAGTGGAATACACTGTTGTAACCTCAGATAGCCTAGATTTCTTTTCTGTCCACGTGTTCAACAACCAAATAATGGAGGCCACCGAACCTGATATTCCGGTTCCAATCTGGTACTACCAGCATCTCACTCGTTTCCTCTGGCGCCATCGTCTCTTCATCGGTATCGAAGGCAATCGTCATATCAAGCTGAAGCCAGGTCATCTTGTATTGATTCGACGCTACATTGCATTCATGGATGCTATTTTTGAAAGTCTCCTCATGGGATGTCGAATCGCACAGGGGAAAGATGTCACATACCGCTCCCGTACCTTCGACATGTACTTGGTGGTCGAATTCTTCATTGGACGTCATGAGTATGACGTTGGCGATATTTGGAGGCAAGCCAATAAGGACACCATGTTAGAAAGGGTCAACGTCAACGACATTGGTGAGTACTACTGAAGTTGTAGTTATTTTCCCTTGTAAGAACATAACAATATATATTTATGCAGACTGGGAAACATTCTACGGAGATCAGGATCGTGCCGATGGCCTATGGAGTGGTTCAGATTACAAATTTGACATCAAAAGGATTCCGAGCAACAAATGGCAGGAGGTACGAGATCGACTGACAACATTCTTTGGAACGACCACACCTCCTGCAAACTGTGAGTTTTAGCCATTCCATAATTTCTGCTACTGATTTACATTACTACATCTCCTAGTTCGCAGGCAGATGACTAAGGTGACCAATGTCACTATCAGGCAGCCGGAGCCGCATAATGCTGCAACAGATGATGGTATGATTTTCTTCTTTTTTTTAAATAATAATAAAACGAAACTCACTTTCGACACTATGATTGTTTCGCAGGCCATATAGATGATAGTTTGGGCAGTGCAGGTGCAGGTGCATATCTAGCACTGACTCAAGACACACGACAGGACAGCAGCTCCAAGAAGCAATCCAGGAGCCCACCGCAAGATCCAGTTCAAGTGGCGTCCCCACCACATTTACTCCAAGCATCAACGTCATCGCAAGATCCACTTGCGTCCCCACAACAACCTCCCCAAGCATCAACGTCATCACCAGCTCCAGCCTCGTCCCCCCAACATTCGCCCCAAGCATCAACACCATCGCAAGATCTAGTTGCATCCCCACAACAATCTCCCGAAGCATCAATGTCATCGCAAGATCCAGTTGCGTCCCCACAACAATTGCCTGAAGCATCAATGTCATCGCAGGATCCAGTTGCATCTCTACAACAATTGCCCCAAGCATCAGTGCCATCATCAATTCTCGAGCAATCAAACCCAGGGCCCCCAAGTATGCAAACATCAAATATTGGTATGTCATGTGGATTGTTATAAATATGTTCTAGGCAATAATCAGTCACAGAAACACAGGAAACCACGGGGAGATCTGAAGTGGTGGTGCAGACGATCCAGCTGTTGCGGTCCATGGGGGTACCTGATTCCAGTTAGTCCGGATGTATGCACTGGATGTTTTCTAACACTTGACTTTACAATTGGCATTCTGGTTTGTATTTCATGGTTGTACACTGCAACAATGTGCAAACTACGATATTGACGTCTCCAACTCTCGACAACATTGACCTCTATCATTGGTACCTAAAAGGGGAACAATTCGCGTCGGTTAAATCCCTTGCTGAATCCGCTTACATTTCTGGAGTGAATAGAGGCATCCCATACTGCTATGAACATGGAGATGGTACGAGTTATTCATTGTCAAATAATCATCCTGATTCAGCAAACATGAAGCAGATATGGGCGAGGCAGCACATCGTTTTTCCAGCCAATTTGATGCCAATGTTCTGAATACGGACGCCGCAAATCCAGAACGACATGATTTATACGAATGTCATGGGAACACACCACGACGACCATACTGCAGCCGATACGATAGTCCAGAATATGGCTGGTTTTCTCGCGAGCCAAAGAGTTGCTCGTGGCCTATACCTTCGCCATGCTCCTGCCTGTCACCATACAAAAATAAAATGGAGATACAAGAGGAGAAAGAGCAGTATGAACGAGAGAGGGAGGGAGCAGCAGGAGGGTCCATGTTTGCAATACCGTTCGTAATCAATTGACATTTGGAAAACAACTCTGTCGCATGAAAATACATGTACTTATACCTTGCCATTGTAGAGGTTCTATATTAGGATGTCAATACATACTCACTCTATCCAGTGTAAGCTCCACGAAGTCGTGAGGTTCCTAGCCCAACATGAAATGGCAGTTCCATGGGATAAGTGTTCCTGAATAGCCTTATTGATAACATCTACAAGCAGCGGATATTGAAGGATGTTGCATATCAATAGCTTTTGGAGCAGCTGCCGTCAGCCGGAGCGCATCCAAGTCCTGGTCTATTCATCAGTATGCAGACAATGTGTTCCAATGTTGATGTAGCTTTTCACTGGTACAAGGACAATCCGTCGCCATGTCCATATGTGCGCCATGATAGATGTCTTGTGCGACGTTTCGTGTCATTCGTAAGGCGTTCGTTAACCACAGTATATCCAAAAATGTCAAAGTATGCACTTCAGCTTTCACTCAACAGTGAAGAATCGCAGTGACGCACACCTTGAATCTTTCGTAAATCTTGGCGGATGGCCTCTTTCTCAGGCCGCTGGTAGGGATTAACAATTTGGAGTAAACAGGGCATAAAGGTGATGTGGCTAATACTCACGTCCGAGCAATACTTCTTTCACAGCATTCTTGTTGAATCGAATATCTTTCATCACTTCAGTGATTCGGCACACCGCTTCCTGTCAAGAGTGCGCTTACGCTGAGATCGTTTGTGTCGATCCAGATGGTATAGATTATTCACAAGTTCTTGTCCTGGAAAATCTCTTTGAAAGAACACTTGGTCACTGACCGTACGTTGGATATCCCGCCCAGTTCTTCAAGAGGACCTGCCTTTGCAACTTGCAAATGATGGCCACATTTCATTTCTCGAAGGAGACAGGAAAATGGAAATTCGAGAAGGACGATGGGAGTGAGCTTGAGCACCACCCCACTAAATGCCCATGGTCGTACAGAGTGCCATTTCCTGCCCGTCTAGCCTGCAGGCTGCAGCTCGACAAGGACCTTCTCCGCAGACAACAAGCAGTTTATTCCATCATCAGCACCGATGAGGTTTGCTTGCCCCGGCGTCCAATGGCTGAGCTGCAGTGGCAACAAGAAAGAAAGGGAGCCAGAGGACTACACTTTTACTACCCCTCCCTCCCTCGGGGCCCCCATCAGCCAAGAAGGGTAAGAATGACTCTGAAGCTATGAAGCCTCAGTTTGAATAATGAGGGCAATGGTGTGAGTGGGGACGACGATTGAGGAAGATGGGATGAGTGAGGGCGTGCAGCAGTGGCTGCGCAACACGCGGAGTCATGTGCGTTGCGTCGTCGCTGCTGCGCACTAACGGTGACAGCGGGAACAGGATGGGGATGGGATGCAGGCAGGGGGAACAACAAGGGCCACCATCATGATGGAAATGAGGTGGGGACAGGGACCGGGATGGGGGACGGGGTTGGGGTGGTTATGGTCGAGGTGCGGGCGGGGTTGGGGTTAGGGATCGCTGCTATACGCTGAGGGTAACTCGGCGTGAGGACAAGGCGAGGATGGGGGTGGGGGTGAGACAAAGAAGGGCATGCAGGAACGGCTGCGCAACACACAAATTGCGCATTGCGTCATTGTTACTGCATGCTGAGTGCTGAGGTCGAGGTCGAAGACGCAGGCGGGGGTGCCAGTGAGATCCCGTAGCTCGGCTGCATTATTAGGCAACGGTCCGAGCTGGAGCCGGGAGACCAAGTACTTGGTCTACTTGGTATGACGAAAACGCCAAGACGTCATAATGCGTCACACAGGCTGACGAATCGATCGGGCTAGTACAGTATCTCGCCATGCTTTCTTCGTTGACTTGCAATTGTACCACCGTTGCTTCCCTGTGGGCAAGAGAGACGGAGAGGGCAGGGTGGAGAGGTTGTCTCAGATCTGTCGTCGTCACATAGTCACAAACTTGAAGGCAGAGTGACATTTTCGGTGGTGTAGGAGCCTGAATTTGACTTGGCTCTACGCTAGTATCCGTCATATTCACGCATCACCACACCATCCGAATGTCTCAATCAGCTGCTTCCAAGCTTCCTTCCGGGTGCATTTTCCCCAACGATCGGATGAGGAAGCTGCAACAGGTGCTACCAAGGATTCTTTCAACGTCATACCAGGCAGAGGACTGCACAACAACAGCTAAACTCCTCGTCTCAGAATCTGGGGGTCGTGAATATAAAGTCCTTTTCACGGCTCCTCGTCGATATTACAACTTGCTCCGTCATTTTGCATGGCGTCATGAAGTGTTATGCAAGGTGATACTGTGGAATGATCAGCAGAATAAGAAGGAAGGGAGGTTTACACGGGAGATGAAGAAAGCGCTCACTAGGAACTTGGTGTACGGAGACAAGGTGGTTCGTCATTCTGTCGCAACTTTTCGGGACACTGTAAAATCAGGGAGCGATGTGGATATTGGAAGGGCCCGATTATTTGACATCTATATGATGGAGGAATGCCATGTTGCACGCCATGACCCAGCCGCCGTTATAATGTGGCAGATGGAGCACGAAAATCATAACCTTCGTGGTGATGACATATTCAATGCTGGTAAGTAATTTTGCATATATAGAGCTTCAAACCTGTATCAAGCAATGTTTTAGACTGGGAACATTTGCAAATTGCAATAGGTGATGATTGGGATGGTGAGCTGTACCGCTGGGACAAAGAAAAAATCAAGCAAGGAGGAAATCAAGCAATTATGGCTCGTTTGTACACACAGGCTTATAAAGTGTACAAGGACTGGTATGACCACCCATACCCCCAGTGGGTGAATAAAACACGGTACTACAATGGAGGTATGTGACATGGGTTATGTTGTATACTAGTCTTTGCTAACTTGACCATAGATGTTTTGGTTGACAGCTTTGATGCATCACAAGAGCATGCTCAATCTGATAGTGATGGCAGTGACTCAGACAGCAATACGTCAGACAAGTCAGATCCTGAGGTGAACCCCATATCACGCATCAACTCCCCATCCAAAGATAAGGGAAATGCCAAGCCAAAGCAATATCCATCCCATACACGATTAACACGTTCCACAGCCAGACAGGCACAGATCACTGAAACAGAAACAGAAACAGAAACAGAAATGGAGAGCTCAGATGGTAGTGACACAAGTGATTGAATATAGATGTGTGCCATTCACGGTTTTAACATGAATCATTATTTGTAAAGTTCAATTAGTATACCACAATGTCATTTCCAATACATGTGCTTTGAAAACCAGCCTTCTTTTTCATTTCAATCATGAGAGAAATTACAAGCATTGTTATAAAGTATTGATGCTCAATATGATCATTTAATAACTGTTTGCAACCAAATGTGGAATGATACCAAGGTGAGCACAACCCACTTTACAAACTTCAGTACAAACCTTACTATGAACTTCACTACAAATATCATTACGAACCTCACTTCTGAATAATGAGAGTAAAGTAAGGGTTATTGAAAAGAAAACATGTATTGATAAAGTCTAGTGACAAACAGTGTAGCAACAACTGAAGTTTCAATTGTAGTGCACAATAACCTGAAGCCATCTGGAATGGCTCACATGAACACGAGGTTGCAATGGAGTTAAGGCTTAGTCATCATGTTGGTGTGCAAAATAGGGAAGCTTAGTAATCAATGTTCGAAATTAATTTTCATTTCACACCGTGATCATCCTTTCCATTTTTGAATCCAAGTCTTTACATCATGCCTACTTGTGGAAAATGCAAGGCTACCTTTGATTCTCGCAATACCTACTCTAAACACCAAAAGAAATGCATGATCGGCATTACAGATGGCATAAAATTCACTCTCCCAGAAATTGGTCGAGAAATCACTGTCCATTTCGCCAATGGTCTCTATATTTGTTTGTGTTCTGCCACTGGCTGTCCGAACAAGAAAGGATTCCCCAGCCTGGAGGGTCTCAAAAAACACCTCCGCAAACGAAAGTCCTGGGTCACCCCATCAAATGTAAGTAATTATGGTTTCTTTTCTTTGCACATTCCTTTAACTGTCATATACTTTTTAGAATCCTTGTTTGGACAATCCATCGGCACAAGAACAACTACCCTCAGATAGCCAGACTCAGAATCCTGTAAGTATTTAGTCAAAGCATTTTTCTCTGCATGTCCTGTTACTCACTAATTTCATTACAGTTTCCTCATGTAACCGGCAATGGCAATGATATCGGTACAGGTCCTGTCAAGGCAAGTACAATATTATTGATGCAATAGTATCATGAATTGACAGTCGTATGTAGAATGAATTATCCACTGACTTGGGCGAACTCAGCCATGCTGGCACCAATCAGAATGATACAAATCCTGTCAAGGCAAGTACAATATTATCAAATACTTTCATGAATTGACAAGTAGGATTTAGAAGGAATCGTCGATAGATTTAGGTAGACTTGATGATACAGGGATGACTGGACATGATGCAAATCCTTGCAAGGCAAACATTCAATATTTATGCAGCAGTTTCATGACTGACAGTGGCAAAATTTTAGAATGAACTGTTTACAATATCAGATCAGCCTGATGATGTGTATGAGGATTGTGAAGTCCTAACTCAACCAGTACGGCATCCTTCATGATATCAAAACCATTGCTTATATTCATTACAGATCTTGAATCCAAAAGATGGTTTGTTTCATCATCCATTTTTGGAATATTTCAATATTGTCATCGATCCCGACTTGTATTGCCTCTGCTGCAACATCTGTCTTGTAGCCCTGGCTCCATGCCAGGTCCAGAGCCATCTACGCTTAAAGCATCATGGCATGAAGTTGAAGAAAACCTTCTTCGACAAGCTTATTCAGTTCTTGGATTTGAACGACAATCTACCCCTTCCTTTCATCACAGATCATGGTGTCACTGCCTTCAAAGGGTTGCAGATTCATAAAGGCTATGCGTGTCATCATTGCAATTATTCTCTCAGTTCAAAGAAAAATCTACAACAGCATCATCTTCATGCCCATCCAGATATTCCCATCCCTGATCATTGGTCCGAATGCAAGATGCAGCAGTTCAATAGAGGGGGACCTGCTCGTATCTTCTGGCGTGTTGTTGAACCCATTTCTCCTATATCAGCATCTGCAACAACTCAGGACCCAGCAGCTTTGCATGTTATCAGCAGTCTTCGTGGCGAAATGTCAAGAAATCTCTCCTCTCATCACCATGCACCTCAAGATGAGCGTGTCATATCTCCCTGGCTACGCTTCACACGATGGCACGAGCATGTCATTGGCTATGATCACAAACTGTTGCTCCAGTTGGTGCAAGTGCCAGACGCTGCTGATATGGAACCTGCAGTACCTGGGATCAAGGCAGCAGTGGAAACATATTTCAAGGAAGCTGTAAGATTGATGGATGATGCAGATGATCTCGTCTTGCAACGGTTGAATTCTCCAGACCCAAATTCTGAGTAAGTAGCTCTGTTATACCATTGTGCTGGCCTGTCTGATCGAATTCTGTTCAAGTGGAATCAACAATACTCCATTGCATAAACACCTGGACCCGAAATCACTGCTCAAGTACATCCAACCCACCATTGCGCTTCTCTGTCTCCTGCTACGCTTGCCATCACAAGACCACTATCACCTTCCATTGCCTCCCGTCGTTAAAGATCAGGTGGCCACATTCTGCAATGCCCTTCACAGCCAACGGGATGTATCAATTGCATTGCATCGACTCTTGTGTGGGATCTGGTTGAATACATGGCACAGATCCGCTGGAAATCGAATCCCCTGTCCTACAGAACGACTCCTGCTCCTGATCACCTTGAAGCCAGATGGGGGTCATCTGGAACCCACAGATATCACAGGATATCTCGCAAAATTCCAATACTGTATCCGTTTGACTTGCTTGCGTGAGATCAGCCATCTTGCTACCCACAAGTTCAGCAGTGATCAATTGGCTGCCTGTGACTCCCTTCTCCCGTGGTTTACAGAGAAGACCAACTCTCCATTCAGCCGTATACGTTCCCTCCAGCACTATGCTTCCTCTGTGGCATTTCAAACCATGAGTCTACCCTCTGTCTTATGGGTGGATCGTACTGAATGGAAGGAGCTGCTTTACAAGGGCGACAAGATACACCTGAATCAACTCAGGATGATGTTTGAAAAAAGTAGAACAGACATCATCGACATATGGGAGAAGAAGGTTTTGAAAGGACTCTCCTTAAGAATATCCTATGATCACATTGCAGACATCCTTGGCAACAAAGATGTTGACTATTCCTTCCTCACCGACACCCGCAACACCTGCTTCAGCAACCGTGATGCACTTGCAAATGCAATTATGGCTGATCCCATTGTCAGGAAGTCCTTTGGCCTATTTCATGAAGGAACGATGACATGGAATCATGGCGCACTTCTACAATGGCTCCGAGACTATGCACAATTCCAAGCTCAACTCCTCCTACGGTGTGAAATGCTCAGTGGTGCTCCAGGCCGTGGAACAGAGCTCACCCCTATGTCATTCCGCAATACCAAGTATCGATCGCGAAATCTTGTTATCATGAACAAGCATGTTACAATTCTCCGTCGGTATAACAAGATGGGCTCCATGAGTGGACAAGACAAACTTATTCCACACTCCCTTGACAGCACTACTGGCGACCTCATGATCCAATCCCTTGCTCTTGCACGTCCATTTGCTGAACTCGCTGTCTATATATGCTTGCAAAACCAGCGGGATATCTTGCCCCTCTACCAGGACCACATTTTTGTCAACGTTGACAGGCTATTCAACACCAGTGATCTCAGCACTGCCATGAGTCAGATGAGCCTTTCATACATTGGCTGCAAGTTGACAGTAAATCCTTGGCGGCACATCAGCATTGCATTCAAGCGCAAGCTTGCAAACTATGCAGAGGACCTCCTAGATTTGGATGAAAATGATACCATTGATGCTCTGCAAGCTGGACATTCACGGGCTACAGAAAATCGAATTTATGGACTGAGCCCCGATGCGTTCTCTGGTCCTGCAGAAGATCTCCTTCCACACTTCTTACAAGCTAGTGTAAAGTGGCAACTCATCCTGCACACCATGCCAGGTGGTCTTGGTCTATCATATGATCGTACCGATTCTGCAAACTTCCAGCATCTAGCCAAGTCAGGTCAATTAGGTATAGATATGCAAAAAGAGCTACTGGGTCATCATCAACCACACCACAGCACTCTATCAGAGGAGAAAATTGCTGATCGTATTTTGGAAAAGATACAAGATGATCTGATCCGAAATATCGAAACTCGATTAATTGACAAGATTTCAGTTTCCATCAGTCCTATTATTCAATCAGCAATCAGGGATGCTATGTCCCTGACATCACACTCGCTCAAAACCTCCACCAATCATGATGATATGGTCACCCATGGCCAGCCTTCAATACCGGACGAATTTATAGCTGAACCCGAACCTGCAGTATACAGGGAACAAATACGAACAAATGTTTGGGACAGGGATGTCGATGACTTGTATGTTGATGCAGACACCAATGGTAAGTGAAAGTATCACGAGCATAATGATGTCCAAATTCACTTCTGATCACAGGTGTGGTCAGCACAATGATTGCCAACACTCCTCCAGACCTCCCTAAACACCCAGACAATGTCGCCATTGCGGAGAAATGCCTTGGAGCATTACGGACAGTCTTGATGCAGGCAGATGCAACATGGGCCTCAGAAGAACAGAAAGCAGCAGTGCTGGCTGTTATGGAGCGTAAGACAGATGTCATTGCAATGCTGAAGACTGGTGGTGGAAAGTCCATGCTAGCCATTATCCCAGCTATTGTTTCGGCCAACACTGGGATTGTCGTTGTTCTACCGTTAAAGTCTCTCATGACAGACTGGAAGCGAAAGCTGGATGCAATGAAAATTCAGTATCAAGCATTCGACCCATCAGTCAACCGAGGGCGACTCAATCCATCCATCAACCTCATTCTTGTATCTGCAGACCGTGCAGTATTTCCAACCTGGCGTACAATGATCGCAGAGTTGCATCAGAACCTTCCTATCACTCGGATGGTATTTGATGAAGCTCATCTTCCATTGCTGTCTGAGAACTTTCGCAACTCACTGGGGCGTGTTGATGAACTACGCCAGTACAACATGCAACTCATTCTGCTCAGTGCCACAGTACCTCCTACAAGCATTCATAGCCTGAAGACGTCCTTTGGAGTGTTAGACAATGCTATTGAAATCAGACAATGCAGCAATCGTCCCGAGCTAGAATATATCCTGGAACGACCTGCTCCAAGTAATCAACTCCCAGGAAAGCTCTTCAATATCATACAAAAGGAGCGGAGCAGCTGGAGCAGTCAGGATAGAGGGCTTGTATTTGTGGCATACATTTCAGATGGAGAGCAACTAGCTGCAGAAGTGAGTATCTGCATTGTATGTTGGGAATATATTTATTTATGTGAACTCTAGACATCATGGCCATTTTATACAGGGGCTAAGACTCTGACAGACGACATCCGACTGCAGATGTACAATAACTGGAGAGAAGGCATCACACCAATCATGATCTGCACAAATTCCTTCAGCACCGGAAATGACTATCCTCACATCCGACTCACTTGCCATTTCAAGATGGCATTAGAGATGAGCGAACTTGTGCAAGCACAAGGACGCGCCGGACGTGATTTGGAATCTGCACGATGCTATATCATTCCTTCAAAAAGTCCTCAACTCCCAAAGATTCCAAGAGAGACAGAAGATCATAAAGGTCAATGGTATGCCCATGACTATGCTTATATGCATGGGACCAATCAGTGCCTACGGTTCGGGATCACTCTATACACTGATGGAAAGGGGCTGGAGTGCAACGATGACCCCACAAATATTCCATGCTCTGTTTGCAAACCACAGTCAGCTTTGCCAACAGTAAACGAAATCACTGCTCCAGATGTGCCTCCACAGTTAGGCTTGCCAACAGCAAGGGCAATCACTACTCCAGATGCCCATCTACATCACACCGATCCAATTTCAAACATACAGCCAGCACCTACGAGTCTACCACGAATGGTGTTGAAACGTGCACTTCATACAGGAACATCTTCTCAAGACGATCCGTTTATGAATGCAGCTCGGACAGCAAAGCGGCAGCGCATAGAACGACTTACCACCATCTCGGAACATGTAACACGTATGCGCGAAGCATTAAACAAGGTCAAGTATTCTGGTTGTGGTCTGTGCCTTGTGATGGGAATGCAGTGCAAACAGAAGATATATTCATGCCAGACCTTGGCGGAAAATGGGGGCTTTGGACAATACAGGGAATTCAAGTCGAGCATCAGATATCAAACCGACAAGCGACAGAAAGGAATATGCTGGTTCTGTTATGTCCCATCATGTTCTGACATGCTTCATCCTGACTTCTCAGGGGAAAGGAAAGCATGTGAATGGGACGATGTGGTCGCACCAACACTATTTGGGATATGGATCCACAGGGGTATGCGCGAAAAAGCAATGAAACACTTTGGAGCATGGTGGAATGATTCCAATGTATTCACATCATGGCTGGTAGGGGTTCCATCTGAAGGATATTACAGCAGGATTATGGAGTTGTTTTTATGGTATGTAGAAGTCGCATGTAATTTCCCATAGATGTATCACTTATAAATATAGCATATACCTCAAATAACGCTTGCTGAGCTTCAGAAGTCCTTTTCTTTCCTGCTTCATGCCCATTGAAGTATTGAAATTTTGTAGACAAACAACCTGTCAATGTACACATTACATCCATACGATACAGAGAAACCATAGTATCACAGTGAACATACTAATAATGTGTTATAAAGTGTAATAAAAAGTTTCACAAAGTGTAGTCAACTGGGTAACAAAATCACAGTTCGTAGCTGCACAGCCACATGTTCGTAATCCATGTTCGTAATAGCTGCTAATAATGGGTTATAAAGTATAATACAAAGTTTCACAAAGTGTAGTCAACTGGATAACTAAAACACAGTTCGTAGCTGCATAGCCAGGTGTTCGTAATCCATGTTCGTAATAGCTACTAATAACATATTATAAAGTGTAATAAAAAGTTTCACAAAGTGTAGTCAACTGGATAACTAAAACACAGTTCGTAGCTGCATAGCCAGGTGTTCGTAATCCATGTTCGTAATAGCTACTAATAACATATTATAAAGTGTAATAAAAAGTTTCAC
>JBBPPG010000639.1:0-18549 GCA_038091855.1 Leccinellum luteum
GATTGATATCCAAGGCACTATCAAAATATTTCTATGGGAACTCGAGAGTGACTGATGACAGCAGAGAGGTGTCTGGCTCTCATCTGACCTTTTTTTATGAATCCATGTATTTCCTACTGGACAATCAGACACTCGCGAATGGGGTAGGAAGAACTCAAGCACATGCACAAAAGTTCAGTTGGCGTGTCACTGAACAAACGGTGACACGCCAGAATAAGGTTAGAGGCATGAGATGCACGTAAGTTAGTTGAGACACAAACGGATCATGTCAAGAGAATTTTGCTTTGAAGTTCGGCCTTGGGCAGCGTCGCTAAGCACAATGCGATGACTTCGATGACGAGGACGCCCCGTAAATGTCCACACTTTTTGCCGACGCGAGCCTCGAGTCGCCATGTCACGGTACTACTGCTGTCGCACCCTGGGAGTGCCCGTCATTGTCAGCGGAGTTTCAAGCCCACCTTATGTATATAATGCGGGTTGACCAGGTTCTCGAAACCCGAAGGGTTACACGTCTGCGTAGACTCGGATCCGCGGATCCGACGGTCCTGCATGGTGGCATAAAACTACTGTCACGGGTTGCCTCGAAAGTGTACCTCTGGTCGAACTTTAACTGAAGCTTGTCCTATCTGGCACCATCACGTTGGCAATACTTGATTAAAATTAAAATAGGAGGTTCAAGTTCAACCGGGTCGGATCCACTGGTCATATATTGCACAGAGCCAGAGTGTTAAAGTTCCTGTTAGCTTTTCCCGTTGCTCCGGAATATCGTCCCGGATCCCGCCATGAACAGGAGCGTCCTGTATATTGGGTATTGCGCCAACAGGGCAATGTATTTCTAGACCGAACCTTTAAATCGTAGGAGAAATATTCTCCTGTGGTTCAAGTGTCTGCGAACGCGAGCTGAGAGCATCGGATAACGTCTCGTCGAAATGACTCAAATGAGCAACTTACGGCCCCCTGATACGTACTGTGGATCTTGCCAGATTCCCCTTATAGCAGCATCGGTCGACAGCCTGTCCCGTGTGGGTCCATCTTGCGACAGCAACTTGCCGATTGGATGATAATTTATAGGTAAGGAATTCATGTAGTAGATCTGGTATATTCGTTCCCACAGAATAGCTTATAATATAGATCATCGGGTCCGTACAAGGGTCGGTGGCACCGAATCGCCGTATCATTGGGGGCTTGAAGCGCAATGTGCTTCGAGTGGGTCGTATATGAATCAAATTGCAGGAGTTGTCCAACCGAGCCGCGGGCCTTTGACGCTGTCAAGTCAGCTCCTAAACCAAGAATGCACCTAGTGCGAATGTAGCTGAAGATATTGATGATCATGGTAGCGAGACGGATGGACCTTGACTGAATGAATGGCCACACCACAGACAAAGTCCTGACCTCGTGATTTTCACTGAGGTAGGCCTTCCGCGAGGCTTGGACCAGCATGTAACTTGCCATTGAGCTGCAGCACACGATCAGGGAAATTAGGTGGAACATCGATCTTCATATTGGCGATTGAATGTTGAAATATTGAATATGGAGTCGCTGATCTCTCCAGTCAATCACATGCAACTTGGCAGGGCGAATGCAGATTCATGCAGTCCAGTCTAAGTCATCCTCATATCAAAAGTCGGAAAAGAGTACAAGTCGTAATGTATTAAGGGAAAGACATTATCACCGTAGCAATGCACGAGGGCAAGCAGAACCAAAGCAACGACATTCTACCACCGCTTGACAGTGTTTTTTGCATATGTCTACTGAACTGTCCGAACTTAGAAGCATTCTGCGGAAAAAGCAATGAGACATGGGTTCGGGACGGAGTAAAAAATACATACTGCGGTGAACGATGCCAGGACCGGACTCATCGTACTCCTGCTTGGAGCACCACAAGTTCTGGAAGGTGCTGAGAGAGGCAAGGATAGAACCACCAATCCAGACGGAGTACTTCCGCTCGGGTGGTGCAACAATCTTGACCTGTGAAATCGAATGAGATTATGGGTAGCTTAGGCTTATGTGTGGACAGCGCACCTTCATGCTCGAAGGTGACAGAGAGGTCAATTCCTTTTGCATGCGGTCTGCGATACCAGGGAACATGGTAGTACCACCAGAGAGGACGACATTGCCGTAGAGATCACGACGGATATCGAGATCACATTTGAAGATCGAGTTGTACCTAAATAGGTATGGTTAAAGGAGGGATGTGATTTGATTGTCACCCAAAGACTTACGTGGTTTCGTGAATACCGGCGGACTCAAGACCAAGGAAGGCTGGCTGGAAAAGAGCTTCGGGTGCACGGAATCTAAATAAGGAGTCAATGTGATCTCAGCGCCATCAACAGTTAAGACTACTCACCGCTCATTGCCGATCGTAATGACTTGGCCGTCGGGAAGCTCATAGCTCTTCTCAAGAGCAGAAGACTGGGCGGCCGTTTGAAGTTCCTGCTCGAAGTCGAGGGCGACGTAGCAGAGCTTCTCCTTGATGTCTCGGACGATTTCACGCTCGGCGGTAGTCGTGAAGGAATAACCACGTTCGATCAAGTTCTTGATCAGATAGTCGGTCAGATCACGACCAGCGAGATCGAGACGGAGAATGGCATGAGGAAGGGCGAAACCCTCGTAAATGGGGACGGTGTGGGTAACACCATCACCGGAGTCCATGACAATACCGGTTGTACGACCCGAAGCATACAAAGACAAGACGGCTTGAATAGCGACATAGAACGCGGGGGCATTGAATGTCTCGAACATAATCTGAGTCATCTTTTCACGGTTGGCCTTGGGATTGAGGGGAGCCTCTGTAAGTAGAACTGGGTGCTCTTCAGGAGCGACACGAAGTTCATTGTAGAATGTGTGGTGCCAGATCTTTTCCATGTCGTCCCAGTTCGTTACGATACCGTGCTCAATCGGGTATTTCAAGGTGAGGATACCACGCTTCGATTGAGCTTCGTCACTGGGGAGCGCGGGTGAGCAATTCGAAGGGAGAGCGGCAGATAGTAATACTCACCCGACATATGAGTCCTTTTGACCCATACCAACCATCACACCTTGGTGACGGGGACGACCGACGATGGAACTGACGATTTGCTATTAGATATTACCAATCCAAAACCCTTGACCACCTACGGGAACACGGCACGAGGGGCATCGTCGCCTAAAAACCAGCCATTTAGACGCGAACAAAGATATAAAAAGCGAGAAATCAGGTACCAGCAACTGCAGGAACAGGTCAGCGGGTGATTCTGTGCAAAGTTGGAAAACACTTACAGCCAGCCTTGCACATGCCGGAACCATTGTCGATGACCTAAAAGACAGTCATTGATCAAAGATCCGAGAAGAAAAATATTCAAAGACATACGAGGGCAGCTACTTCGTCTTCCATTGAGGATTATTCGTGAGGTAGATTGAGTAGAGTGGAGGTGTGATGGATGGAAGATGAAAGTCAGATTCGTCGGAGTATTTCAGCTTTCAAAAGTTCCCACAATGTCGCGTATTATGTAAGCCGTCTCCGCAGCTATGCAGCCTCTTGCTCTGCGCGCTGCGCCGGCACCGTCACTTTCTAAACTAGTTTGGCTGTCCGCAGGTCAGTTTTTCTTGGTGAATGAGTACAGTTGTACGCGTGCGTGATATTGGGCGTTTCTGCGGTACGTGCCATTGTCAATCGTGAAAATCACATTAATTTTAAGAGACCCGATGAAATAGGGGGATCTTCGCATGCTTGGCGTGTTCTGACTGACGATGAAACGGACCGCCCATCGCTTGCTTAGGCCTGACGGTAGTTGGTGATAGCATCAATGTTCTTTCTGCAATGCGGTGGCACGAGGCTGTGATCATCATCACAGCCTCCGATAACTTGGAATAGACAGCCAGATTCGCGAGTTTCGTCCCGCGCGAGAATGTACGACCGACGCGTGCGAACGTCACTACTGTATCATTGTATCACGATGGGCTCGACAGTCAGCCTCCTCGCATACATGTAAGTAATGAATCCACAGCGGTTTCCATACACCACCGCCATGCCACCGACGCCGCAGAGCACAGTAACAGTCGCCACCGCGACGTCATCGTCATCATCAGCCAAACCATCGACTCCCTATTCACATCAACCTTCCATTCCCGCCATGATCGTTCTCGCTCTCTTCATGTCCATGATGGCCGCCCTTGCTATCAGCGTCATCCTCCGCCAACGCAAAGACATGGAGGTCTTCAGGCACTACAAGAACCTCGGGATCCCTGAAGAAAATCGAAAACACCAGAAGTCCCGTCCCCGACCGTGGTTCTCCTTCTCGCGCCAGGCCAAGCACAGGTCTGGAACCGCAGCGGAGTCAGGCGCAGGCGCGGAGGATAAAGACTCGCCGACCGCAGTGGGCACGCTGCACGCGGCGAGTGTGCTCCTCGCTGCGGCACCCTGCCAAATCTTCTCCCCTCCCATGGCGATGCATTTTAAGATACCCCTCCAGGACGGCTACAATAGCAGCCATAGCAAGACCGTTCTCATCCTCGGGCTTCCCGCCTTGGCATGCGGTGCGCAGTGCTGTGGTGGCGGTGCTCCAGCAGTGAGGATTTGATTCGTTGCTTTTTCGGGTGCCAATTGACTCTTTGTTGGCCGTGTATGTGTGACATTGTGGTTCCTCACAGAACGATTATCCTGACTCTTGACGGCGACGATACCAGCATTCGCGATCATGCCTTCCCTGAACTCGCCGAGCGTCTGTTCAATCCCCATCTTCCTAACAACTACCGATCATCGATCAATCATCGTACCGAATTATCAACCCTGCATCGCCACTTCATCGAATAACCTACCAATGCCGAACACCACGAACCTCTCGATGTGATGCACAAGTCTACAGCATCAGAGGAGTCCGATGGCTGCTTAATCATAAGTTATAAAGACACATAGTATACAACGATCACAATCGTATCAAATCGTGCATGCCATAAATGTTACACTTATTATGGACCCATTTTGCTCAGATATCCAATCCCGGCCCCGCAACGGCCTGTGGGTGATAGATGCCGTGGAAACCAAAACCAACGACACACTTCATACTCGCCCTACCCACTTCTTTCATCGTTTTCGCGTCCAGCACCAACAAATAGCTCTTTTCAGAGTAGCCGTCGAGCACAACACTCAAAAGCACTCCGTCATCCTCCGCAGTGCCCTGCGGATTGGGAACGAATATCGGCTCCCCTGCACTGTGTCCCTGCACAGACCAGTATATCGGCTTGTGCGTCTCTGCGTCGTACTTAACGATCCCATCAAAGAATGTGCTCAATCCACGATCGCAGACACCATAGATGTACCGTGAACGCTTGGTAAGGAAACGCGGATTGATAACGGGGAGGTCGCACGAGTGGTCGTGTTCGGCAGTGAACACGCTGACAGTCTCGCGGGCTTCCGACGGGGCATCGATGGTGGTATTGACACCAGGCAGCCGAAAGCGGCGTAAGAACACGTCACAGGTCCCGCTCCGCTTTTCGCCTACGTAGTCAAGCGAGTCAGGGGAGGCGGACTTGATGTGGTTGTAGAAGAGACGTTTCATGATGTCGAGGTTCTTGTAGATCGCGAGGTCGGCGAAAATGTCGACCTGCGAGGGATCCGAGGGAGAAGGCTCTTCCCATGCGTTGATAGTGTGAAAACAGAAAAATGGGGGGCATTCGTATTTGGCAACGACGCCTTTGCCGTGTTTGCGGTCGATGACATACCACAAGGATTTCTTCGACTCGTCAAATGGAGCGATGGCATCGAGCATGTTCATATCCCACAACATCTTTACACCACCCCATGCATAATGACCCCCCCAAACGCATAAGATGACGTAGTTCTCCGTGATAAGTGAGGAGTGCAGGTAAGCACCTGGAGCATCTGTGATAGTCGCCAGGATTTCTGTCTCTCCTGTAGCGGCGGGCACGCGGAAGACCTTGTACGTCGGATTGCTACCAAGGGTAAGGTTGTAGTTGAAGACGTCCCCAGTGACTGGGTCTGATTTGGAGTGAGCTGCAGACAACTTGCCCGTGAGTTCTGGATGGAGGACATCTTGATTGGCAAGACCCATGGGCTCGAGCGTTTCAGGATCTATTTTGCGCATCACCGCGGCGTCCGTTTTGACCCAGAGAGACTGAATGCCGGACGCATGACCTCCCTTCTTGTTACCATCACTTGGATCAATATCATTGAGACGAGGTGGATTCACGGAGAGAGTGACTCCAACATTTTTTTGTTCCTGGGGACGGCTTGGTTCCGGGAAGAAGATGGTCATGACCTTCCGGAAGAAGCTGACACACGGGTCACGTTTCTGGGCAAAGGTAAAGTCGGTCACCTTCCCGGTCTTACGGATGCTCTCGATGAGAGGGTCGACACTTCGACGGGAATTATAGATGACACGTGTAGACGACTTGGATTGGATGATCTGGAAACGGTGGTTCTGGGAGAATCCGTCGAACCAGTGGTCGACGGAAAACGTTTCGCCGTTGTCGGTCTTGACTTGATGACCTCCCGGACCAGTTCGGTACAACGTGCCAGAGACGTAGGGTGGAATGGTCCCGGAGACTTCGAGTTCGACGGGTTCCTTCTCTTCGTGTATCACGTCGAACTAGAGTACAAAGTGATCAGCGTCGCCGTTACGTCGCAAGGAAAGAACGCACCCCAGCATCGTTGGGCCAGTTGTTGAACGGCGCAGCCATTGTGGATGAACTGGTGAGAGGGCGAGGTATGATGGTTACCGACCCCTTTCTAGTATTTGAAAGCGATGCTCTTGCCACCAGGTCAACTTGATCAAATATATCGGTTGTGTTTCACGCCTTGGTGACTGCCCCTTTTGGTACTCATCCATGCAAACTATTGTAAAGATCACGGTTACTGTAACAATGTGAGTTGACCTTGAAGCTTGAGGCTGCGGCGAGCTCAATGAGTGAGTCTATGACATTCTGATGACTTCAACAAACTGGTTTATGTGGCGGGAATCTGCTCAGGTCGTGGGGAATGTGGGGGTGTGCCAGTGCCCGGGCCGCAACCTGCAGTTTGCTCGCTCGAGGGTATTTACAGCGACAGCCTCACTGGCAGCGAATATGTACTAAGTTCTACTGCGAAGAAGTAGAAATCCCATGATGTGGTTTGGTCACCGCCTCAGATAAGTTGACACGATGCTTATCTCCGAAGACATACTAATGTCAGACATCCTGACTGGCTAGGCAGCAATATATGTTCCCGCGGATGTTGTACCCGGCAGGCTGAAGTGACTGCAGCGGGTCGCATCCACTTCGCCAGCCGCCATTACTTATCAGTTACAGTCAGCCGCCTCCCAACTTTTGTGCTACTTAAGCTCGTATTCACTCGGTATGGTGCTCCCTTCTGCTTCGGTGTCTGTCCATTGTTTTCTGTCGTTGTCCTCTATTCGACATCCAACTCATCGATGGCGCCTCAAGCTCAGACTACCGTCTCTTCTACCTCAACGCCTGCACATGAGAATGGCACCCATCAGTCCTCTATTCCTGTGGCACTCTTCGTGTTCCTCGGTCTCTGCCTTGCATATACGTTCTCATACATCCTTTACCGAATCGTCATAACGCGCAGGCTTCGGTCGCAAGACGACGCTCCGGACATCTCCGATCACAACGTTTCTCAGTTCATGAGTACGTCGTCCCTCGTGTGCTTATTCATGGATGGCGGTGATAGGGGAAAAAATTGCGTGTCCCTAGATGGTGCCCGCCTCACACTCAACTTTGGTAACAGTCGGAATTCTACTCCTTTCACACAGACTCGGAGCAAGTCACCAAACGTGTGTCATACGCTTCTTTTGAATTGATGGTCTAATTTTTCTTCTGCGGCTTCAGATGGAAGACAAGGAAAAGCCTCTCGCAGATTCCCAGCAATCTGCTCGCTTACCAGAGGTCCCAGCAAAGAGTCCTGTCGAGTCTTCTTCTACGCCGTTCATGATTTTCATGCCATACTTCACGATGCATCCCAACCGAGATCTGAACGAAATACGGTTCTCATATGATAATAGCCCTACCGATGCGCAAGCCCAAGACCAGATGTCGATCCCAGCTTCCTTCTCGACCCAGCAACCTCTTTCCGAGCGCATCGCAGCCAAAGCCAAAACCAGGATTCTCTCGAAGGACCGCGCGGAAGCCATCGCGCTCGATCCGAAACTCGCACCAGTCCAGGGTCCCCTCCGTCCGCTATCGATGGTTCCCAGCCTGTCCTCTAAAAAGCGGCGGACCACTCTGTTCGGGCTCGGCTTCAAACACGTTCGTTTTCAGGGCGGCGATCTCCAGACGGAATCGCCAGTGCAGTGATCGATTTTCGTGCATGATGACTGTGCTACGTTTCGTTCATGTATTACTGTCTTCGACTTTGCTTGTCCTGCTGGCACGTTTCTCGAGCACCGGGCCTCTCCTTTCCCTCTTTCCCCCTCGGTTTCCCTTGCTAGCGCGCATGCGTCGAGTGTGCGAGTCATGTAACTTTCGTTTCATGTTTTCAGCATGTTTACCCTTTGGCAAAACAGAGTAATCACGCCGTTGCGCAATCGAATTTGGTATGATCCTGGGCCGGAGTGCTGAGTGGAGTTAAACTGTGGAAGTGATATTAAAATCACTCTAAACTTGGAGTGCTTGCAAAGAACACCAGTATTCAAACGAGGTAAACGAGAGCATGTACATACACGATGATAAGTAGCTAGGCATACAGCTCG
Organism: Leccinellum luteum; assembly: GCA_038091855.1. Taxonomy (NCBI): domain Eukaryota; kingdom Fungi; phylum Basidiomycota; class Agaricomycetes; order Boletales; family Boletaceae; genus Leccinellum; species Leccinellum luteum. The sequence continues at coordinate 8,688 of JBBPPG010000639.1, forward strand.
ACAATAAATAGTATGGTATGCATCACAATCGGTCGCACTATGATACAAGTACACGTCCCGGGGGCCATTGGTACCGTTGGTCAATTGATCTGGTGTTCTCTATGCTCATTTGCGCCCAAGCCAAGCGTGCCTCGACGGCCGCATTTCCGACTTGGAGCGCGCAAGCCGCCCATCGACTGCATCGCTCCGCCGCACAACCTCCCACTCGCCATCACCATCGCCCTCATCCTCCAATAGCCTATTCTTCTCCTCCACGAGCGAGCCCATCCGCTTGACATCCCACGTCCCCTGCCATGTCCTTGACCGTGCTCGTCCCCATGCCCCTGTCTCAGCTTCCTTCCCTGTCACCGCCCCGGTCCCGGTCCCCGCACCTACCCTAGGCCCCATCCCCGCGGCCCTTTGTCTCCTCATTGTCGTATGCCGCCTGACAACCTCGACGACACCCTGCACCTTTGGCATCACCGTTTGCGCCAATTTCTCGCCAGGGGACATCATGCGTGTAGGGGATTCTGGTATGCCAGATTTTGCGGCGGTGATGTATCCCGAAGGGAGGATGTCGTCAAACGTCTTGGCGGGCTTCTCTGACCACTGTCTCAGCGCCGGATCAGGGGTCTCTGTCAATGAATGCTGAGGTCAGTACGTCGGAACAAACCAAGCTACAGTCAATCATGGAGTCATGGAAGACTATGGCGAACAATAGCAGTGTGGCACGTGCCTGTGATGGTAACGTTGCGACGGTGCGCGAGTGGAGCTTCAGGCTCGACGGGCATGAGGACGCCGTACTTGCTACCTGGTGCACTCTCGTAGAGTCGACCCGAACGATCACGAAAGGTGTATTGCTGTGTGTCGGCGTCATACGCAATTCGCCGCATCCCCTCAGGCAGACGATATGCGTCCTAGTCACAACTCGGCGTCAATTATACATCCAATGCGATTGCGTGGTCACCAGTCAGGATTGGAACAGGGATTTGGAGGCCACAGTACACTGCAGAACGCACACACCTCGTCAAATTGAGAAAAACGGCTCATGGTGTTGTTAGTGAGTGAGATGGAGATGATGATGCACCGCTGCAGGGTCAGTATTTAGCGTGCCGCAAAACGGTGGCGCTACAATGTGGCAATCGACACTGTGGGCGCAACTGGATTCCATATTCGCATGATTTGTCACACAACCACAGCTTATTGTTCGGTAGAGGGAGAGCAGAATGATCATATTGATGAACAACTGACTCAATCAGTCCCTAATATGCTCGTCTACCAAATTCCTCTTTACCGTAACCTCGTACGTAAGATTGTCCGGTGAACTGTCCCCAGTCACTGCCACACTGTTGCATAGCTCTACACGGCGTACGGCGTAGGTGGATTCGAATCCATGGCCCTCCACCCACTCCGATGTCACTCCTCTCAGGCTGACCGTTCACCACCTTCCCCCTGAGCATTGCCGATCACCTTTAGCGCTCTCTTCAACTGTGGGACGCCCGATTACTTAAAGATCCATGGCTGTGATATTTTATCCGCGCTAACTACTACCGACTATGTGTGTATCAATATTCCTTTCTATTACGCGGCTGTCAATAAACCGCTTCTCCGGGGAAAGTGGGGATTATTAACTGGCTTGGGAGACCCAGAGTAGCAAAGGAAAGGATGATCCCTGATAATTTGACCAAGGGATGAGGGACATACTGTAAGATGAGTGGTCGAGCCGGCCCGACCAGATGATTCCTATGTACGCAAAGTCTACATAGGAAATGTATCCCAAACATGAATAAATGGGACAAAAAACATAACCACAGAGAGAGGCAAAAAACGAAAGAAACGGGGCTGGAATCCCTTGCTGCATTCACAAAAATATGACCATGTCTCCTACAACCTTATCTAAAAACATGTTGCCGTTATGTTACTGTTACAGTAACAACTTCCCAACAGCAGATATCGATTTATCGTCATTGTACAGACAAGATCCAGTCCCGACGTACGATGCTCCAGATGGGTCATTCGCCTGGAACAGGGATGGAGAGCTGGCGATGAATGGGAAGTAGAGGTATATGTAGCAGGCATCTTCGAGGAAAGGAATGGCTTGCTTGAAGAAGGCGATCCTTGAAAGGACGTCAGACATGCTAACAAATGAAAAGCAGGGAATTTACTGGTCAGCTTGACCCCCAGAGGGGTTTTGCAGGGCGAACTCTGTTACAACGATTTTGTTGTTCTTGTTGTCGAGGGATGTCAGTACTTCGGGTTCAAATTATAACCACGATCGCTTACGGGGAATTGAGCGTGCGCGGATTCAATGTAACTCTGGAACTCTGAGAACGAGCCTCTAACCATGCATCATGAGACAAATTCTGCATACAGTAAGCAGCCTGTTACGTACCCGTACCAGTGCTATCAGGAACAAAACCCAGACAAGTGATTAGTGAAACAAAAAAAAAAAAAAGAGACAAAGAAACAAATCTTACTAGATCGATCAAGGTGTAGTTGCACTTGCCAGCACAGGCGGTAATCATTTGCGAAAGCCAATTCAGGCCCTGCCCAGATGCAGTACTCGAAGTAACAGCCGGGAGTGCCTTCTTAGTGGGCTATTTTGTCCCGGTCAGCAGACCTCCTGTCAATACAATCGCAAGGTTCGTACCAGAGGGTTGATGTTTTCGATGTACCATTGAGCGGCTTCGCTAGGGGAAATGCCATTGACGTCCGCTTCATTCAGGGTGAACACGGCTACATGTGATCCGAGTCGAAGCAGTTGAAATAATGCAGGTCAGAAGACGGATGAAGAAACCCACCATCCCACTGTTGCGTTTTGTAGCGAGAAGCGAGTTCAGCAATAGGACTCGAACTGCAATCCATGCAGCGTTGCCTGCCGTAGAAATTGAGGCCGCCGTCGCCGTCGGAAGAGGGTGGTGCATAGGTTTCCCAGTCATAACTACGATTATGGATTGAATTAGTGACCGAAGATTGGAACCAAAGACAGCGTACATGGCAACCACTTTGCTATTACCTGTGTTGAACAGACCAGGGTCACTGTGATAACTGGTCAGAACGAAGAACATAACGCGGAAGGAACGATCGCACAGTGGACCATTGTCTGGAAGAAAAAATCAATCATAAGAGACGAAAACAACGGTTAGGTGCTCACACCAAGCCCAGGCAAGTCCCGCTTTGCCTGAATCAGCAGCAGCAGCAGCAGTGAGTACAGAGAGGAAAATCAGGGCAGAAGACAACATGGCGTCAGAGGGATGAAAGAAAATGCTACACCAGGACCGCTCGAACCCATATTTATGCTCTCACATAGATGAGCACGGGGATGGAAGTCAGATGTCTCTTGCGTGGACGGAGAAGGCCTGTCGGGTGTGTACCCCTGACGTCATGTCACTGCTCAAATTTTCGAGAGTGGCGAAGAAGACTTCGCGAAGATGGGACCGATGCACGAGTAGTGCCAGGTGATAGGATACATTTTGGGAATTGGTAGGGAAGGCAGTTGCTAACCAAACTGGCAGGTGACAACCTGGTTGCCCTCGAAAATGGTGATCAACTTCGACGTAAGAGACTCGGACGACAATAATCCAACCTTGTTTCGCAGTTTCCCAAAAACGTCCATTTATGTGCATGGAAGTCAAAATTTGTAGGCCCATCGTCGAACGGGTGATGTGGCCGTATGACATCGATAATATTCCCGCTAGAATGCGTCATTGAATATTGAAGACCAGTAATTGAGCCTCTTCAGGGACATTCTTCGAGCTGCCTCTGGGTCACCCTACCCTATAGCAGAGAAGATGCGATCCGACGGTGTTGCATCGTTCGAGTTACCAAAGAAACAGTTGCAACATGAGTCTCAGGAATCAGGAAATTTTCAAGCGGTTACTAGACACTAGCGGATATTTGGCGTCGCATTCCGCCAGCAAGAACAAAAGAGGCCCTTAAGGTACTGTAGTCATTGCTGGGAAACGAGCTACAACGGTGACTTGGAGTGTCAAGACAGTCGACTGGGCCTGGATGTCTACCTCGGAGCTGTTGGACATAATGACTGACTGTTACTATTGCAAACCGATTATGACATTTGCCGTACTACTCGCACAATCCCAACTTGAAACACATCTATGTAGTCTACTTATACTCATCGGAATGATGCGCGCGAGTCTACTATGGGAAACAGTTACTCCTTAGCTGTTACTACCCCATGTTCGAAACACTTCCATTTCGTTTAGTACAGTGTGCACACGACGTCACGGTCTTTCTCCGTATGGCGGCGTAGCCGGGCCCGGCTCGGGCGTATGGCGGTAGCAGCAGGCACCGAGCTAACAAGTAGTGGTATTTGCCGAGGTTGACATCGTGGCCTACGTAGTACTACTTACTTCTGTCTGTATCGGCGATCGCATGTACCTCGAAGCTTCACAGCCTACGGCCCTGGTCACGTCAGTGCATATATGCAGTCCCCGTCATCCCCCCCCTGAATTCCCCAGTGAATTCCCCGACTCCGTCAAGTCCTGCCAACACATCGTTAGGTTAATAATCAGCTTGCACGCAACCGAGTCAACCTAAGTAAATAACATTCTGTCCTTGGAATACCCACGCACCCGGCGCACAGCGAGCGTGCGCTCTGGGTGTTGATGCGGATTATAATAGAACGACGTTAGAAGCCTCAGCTAGTTCACACCAGTGGCCTACCCGCAGTACATGATGCGGGGTCATCTACCAGCCGGAGTAGATTCCTCAACTTATTGCAACATCTGCATTCTCGCATTAGAGTGACCCTAGACCGTTGAATGGGCGTGCGGCACCCTCGTTTCAAGTTAGACACATGTCCACATCGGCCCGGCGTCGTCGATTCGTGTAGAAGCGGGGGCGATATGCGGCGAAGTCGTTCCGTAAGAAGACGATTCAAGTTCTGAATCCTGGAGAGCGAACCTTTCGTATTTTGCATTCTACCAGGAGCAGAAATTCGGAAAACTCCATCGCATGAGTTCCACCTGGATAGAATGCGCACGAGCGAACACTAGTATGTACTGACCTTCTAGCGTTCTCGTGAAGGAAAAGACGAAGACGAACGCTTAAGCTCGGCTTATGCCGGGTTGGTTTTAGGTCCCGACACGGGCATACCCGTCTCTTGCTACTCTTCGAAACGGAAACGCGGGCCGCACTGCGTAATGAAAGGGCTTGATTGGCTTGAGGGGTGATACATTCATCTCCAACTGTACATGGACCGTGGAAAATTGCAGCTCAGGTTATAGAGAACTCGAGTGCATTCATAAATTACGCTTTCCATGGCTTCCTACAACCTTGCAGAGCTGCAACGAAGCACACTGCCACTACTTAGTACATCAAATCGCCGACAGCGGATGGAGTGCCATCATTATTATACAAGCACGATCCAGTTCCAACGTAGGATACTGCACTGGCGTCGTTCGCCTCCAGCAAGGATGGAGACGTCGCCACGAATGGGAAGTAGAGTTGCACATAAGATGCGCCGTCAAGGAAGGGGAAGGCTTGCTCGAAAAAAGAGCCCCTTGATGAATGCGTCAGAAACAGTGATTAGTTAAGACGCAGGGTGTGGACGAACTGATCAGCCTGGCCACCAGCAGGGTTCTGCAGTGCGAACTCGGTTACGACCAATTGGTAACCCTTGTCGAAGCTGCACGTCAACCTCTTGCGGGCACATATCAATCATCACAAAATCTTACAGGGAATTGAGCATTTGCGGACTCGACATATGTCTGGAACTCAGCGAAGGAGTCTCTGAATATGCATTAAGAGGCAGAGTTTAGCTGCATAAGAAACCTGCTGCTTACCCGTACCAGTGCTACCCAAGAACAAAATCTCGATAAGTTACTGGTGAAGAGAAAATAAAAAATACCAGGTTGATGTAGTCGAAGTAACACTGGCCAGCACAGGCGCTGATCATCTCGGACAACCAGCTCAAACCTTCCCCAGTTGTTGTGCTCGAGGTAACAGACGGGAGCGCCTTCTTAATGGCCTGGTTTCACTCCTGTCAGATTATATTGCTATCAATATGATCATCGGCTTCCTACCAGTGGATTGATGTACTCGATATACCAGGAAGCGGCTTGGCTCGGCGTAATACCATTGATGTCCGGCTCGTTCAAACTAAACACGGCTAGGTGTAATTGAAGTCATTGAGTCTATGAGGGGAAAGGGATTGGACAGGCAACATACTTGCCCACCCTTGCTGTTGCCAGCGAGAATAGAGATCGGCGATAGGGCTCGAACTGCAGTCCAGACAACGTTGCATGCCGATAAAGCCGAGGCCGCCGTTGCCGTTGGTGGAGGGTGGTGTGTAGGTCTCATAATCGTAGCTTTGATGAAGAATGGAGTTAGTGATCGGAAAGTGGAACAAAAAAAGCATACATGGCAACTACTTCACCATCCCCGTTATTGAATACTCCAGGGTCACTATAACAATCAATCAACTCAGAACGAGGGAAATATAGGACGAGGAGGACCGCACAGTGGAGAATTGTCTGGAGAAGCAAGGGGTCAGGCACGAACCATGAAGCAATTGGCTGTCCTTACACCAAGGCCAGCAGAGGCCTCTTTTGCCTGCGTGAGCAACAGCGGCAAATACAGAGAGGAAGACGAAGGGAGGAGTGAACATGATGGGTGAAATAGGAGATGCTGCATGGACGGATTCTCTCTGGGTGCTATTTATGCATGGACTCTGCTACTCCATCTGGACTCCGAACGTTGATGGTGAACAAAAAATAGAGAATTCGACCATGTGTTTTGTAGGGTCACAAGGTCAGTCCAGTCGTAACCGGGGGATCGCGGTATAGGATACATATGGGTGTCAAATGCCATTGACGCGCGATACGGATGCACTTCAGGCTGCTGAAGTAATAAAGGTGAAATTGGATAGAACCGGTGGCGATGGATCAGAATGGATCCCATGTAGTGGACTACCTGAGTGACGACCAACGTAACTACCCGGGGTTCAACGTTCAACTATAAAATGTCAGCTGCTCTCTGTTGGTTAACTAGTACCCACATACATCTAGTGCTTCTCCACGTTTGTCCTTGTCCCAATAGGATCCCATGGGACGGGAATAGCAAGCTGGCAATTACGGCATGCTTCTCTAGTTAAGGACCGGAAGCAATCAAAGCTGGGTGTCCAACGATCAGAATGGCACTAGTAAACTTACTGCGGGATCTGATGAGTCTGCAACTTCAGGCTTGCATCCTCAGTGATTCTCTATTCGTCGACTGGTATTCGCATTATCTGTGTCGCCGCGGCTCACGGATTGGACTTGTCCTAAATGTCATGGGCTGGGCACGAACAAGTACAACGAAGCACCCAAGCACATACGCTCCCATAAGTTCAATAGTCAAGAAGGTAATTCAAAAACCCACCGGGTATCTCATTGGAGATAGACACTGTTGGTGGTCGCACTCTCTATTTCAGGCAACCAAGAACTTTTCATCACACAATTACTTACATAAGCATGCGCCTTTGGTGTAAGAAAGATCTAGATCCACAGAAATAACAACATCGACTTACCAACATGGACAGTACTCTGGACGAGTCGCACCTCATCTTGACTACTTTGCAAATGTATTACATAATAATATTTGTTGACAAGTTGCCTGAAATGGATAATAACAGACTAGGGTTAGGGTCAATGTCGGAGACGCGTCATCGAGCCGCGCTGGGCAGTCGACGACCACGACCACGACTACGACTAGACATCAAAAATGCCTCTCGAAGCGACGATGATGATCATTGACAATTCCGAGTACATGCGGAATGGTGATTACACACCGTCGAGATTTGACGCTCAGTCCGACGCGGTCAATACCATCTTCCAGACAAAGATCGATTCTAACCCAGAGAACACCGTCGGTCTCATGACCATGGCTCACAAAGGGTACGTAAGTTGTTTCGCATCTCGTCGGGCGCAGCTTGCGCACCTCACCTCCGTACCAGCCCAGAAGTCCTCGTGACCCACTCCAAAGACCTCGGCCAGATTCTCAAGGGGATCCATACCGCCACGCCCAAGATCGGTGGGTCGATAGACATTCCTACTGCTATCAACATCGCCCTGCTCGCGCTCAAACACCGTGAAAATAAGAACCTCCGTCAGCGCATAATCGTCTTCGTTGGATCACCACTGCAGGGCTCAGGTGCGGACGAACGCGAGATGGTCAAACTCGCGAAGAAGCTCAAAAAGAACAACGTGGCCATCGACTTCATCTCCTTTGGGGACGGTATTGAGGAGGGCGAATCAAGTGTGCTCAAATCTTTTGTCGACAACGCTACTAGCGGGGATAATTCGTATGTGTTCTCCTCCCTGATCACACCAACGCGTCTCTAACGCGGCATCTTACTCTAGACATCTAGTATCTGTACCTCCCGGTCCACATCTACTTTCGGATCTCGTGCTGTCATCACCTATTTTGTCGGAGGACCGTGGAATACCCCCAGAGGCGATGGCTGGTGCGGCTGGTCCATCCGGTTCTGGCGGCACAAACAACTTCGAATTTGGCGTTGATCCCAGTCTGGATCCCGAGCTGGCAATGGCAAGTTTACTGTGCAATGAACAAATGGATTTAGGTCTGATCACGGTTGTAGGCACTGCGCATGTCTATGGAAGAAGAGCAAGCGCGCCAAGCAGCTGAGGATCAAGCACGCCATGCTGCCGAAAATGCAGCCGTCCCTGCAGGACACGCCGACGCTACAGATATCGACACAGACGAAGAAGCGATGCTACAACAGGCCATAGCCATGTCTGAGGGACGAGACGTTGACATGGGAGAGGAACAGGGCGATGATGACGAGATGGATGAGGAAGAGGCAATTGCTCGTGCTATCGAGATGAGTATGAAACAGGATCAAGGTGAACAAAAGAAACAGTAGCACGGTCTTCGTTATTGCATACAGCACATATGACCATTGTATATGAATTGTACTTTGTCCAGTACAATATATATTTCTTTTTCACTGACTTACGCTGCCTGACAGGATGATCTATCGACTTGTGTCCTCGGCCCTCCGTGGGTCTCCGTCACCGGTAGCCTGAACAGACAACAGCATTCATAATTGTGATTCACGTGTACTTAATCATGGTACAGCGGCCATTACACATATGATTCTGTTGTTGAGGTGTCCAACGTCGACCGAGTGCGATATTGCATAGTTCCAAGTGAAAACTCGTTCCCTCTCGTGCCTAAATGTTGATCACACTGCCTGAGGTTGAAAAAAATGCGACAAGAAAGGACGCTGTGGATCGCTACCTGAGCGCTGTTATCAAACAACGCCATGTAAGAAACCGTCGGATGCTTGAATATCAATAACGAGAGCACGTACGTATCCAATGCGGGAATATATGCTACCTGATGGAGGAAGGGTACTGAGGCCTCGGTAATTAAGCGATGTATTCTTCATACTCACTGGTGCAGCGAGCCTCACGGACATGTTTGCTCCAGACAATACTAGATGATGATATATTCCGATTACAAAAGCTCTGAAATAGAAAAGGTGATAACTTACAGATAACCCACGACATATACATGATTCCGTCCCAATATAACGTACTCAATGCTCTACTTTGGACATCGCGATATGTTCGGAACTTCCTCCAGGAATTCATGCCTTGAAGGACTGAAAAGATGTAAGATCGTGTGAACTGAGAGCTACTACGAGAGGAACTTACTGATCTCGTACATCATCAAGAACATATACTGAAAGGTACCGGCTCTCGACGATCCATAAGCACACACAGATGGATAGAATTCTGTCCGACCAACGTTTAGCAACTGATCATATGAATTATTTAACTGGACTAACTATAGAACGAAGTGGAGTCCCCAGGTAAAGAATACTTGATTAGTAGTGACGATGTCTCAGCACCTGCGA